>CAIGRP010007270.1:0-12494 GCA_903798385.1 Fraxinus cuspidata
CTTATCTTTATGTAGGAATTATTAAGTAAATACAGTATTTTATAATTTTAGATGTTTGGTATGTATTATTTAATTTATTTGAATTATTGAATTTTTTTACAATGATTAAAAATTAAAAAATTAAAAAAAAAAAAAAAAAATTTACAACTAAGCTTCGCCTAGGCTCGTAAAGCTTGAAGTTTGGCCTCCAAACCTAGCCACATTTTACATTTTTCAGAACACTGCTAGTAGTAGATTGTAGTTTTGTTATGTGATTATCAATTTGAGAACTTATTATTTGCTAAGTTATTGATTTATTTTATGTTTGTTGGGAGGTTATATTTTATTTTGTTAATTTGTTTTATTATACACTTTCAAGATGGTTTATGGTTTATTACAACTTTACAAGTCTAATCTTGTATTTTTATATTCTTTTGAAATATTTTATTGATTGATCTCGAGGCTTATGCCTCAAAGCGCCTTGCCTCATGAAGGTAAAATATCTTGATATTCAATCAACCTGAGTTGTTTCATACATTGCACTAAACACTAACTTTGTTAGTATAACATAGGTAACGCTGGCTAGGTGATGCACAGAACCTTGCCAGCTGCCAGTTCATATTCGTAAAACAAAGAAATCTAGCCACTGGAATCTACGGCTCAAAAGGAGATTATGGGAGGAGTCAACAGTGATGCACTATTGTCATTCCATTAGCCCAGAGCAAGCATGGAAACACACTGTTCAATTCCATAACGCTTAGAAAGAAACTGGCCGAAATAATTCCATCATCTTTCCTTTCTATGCAATGTTACTCCAATTTTACTCCTCGAAGACATGGACTCAAGATATATACATTTTTTTAATATAGTAATCCAGCAACAAGCTATTGAGACTCCTCAAATGTAAAAAGTTCAGCTGAGAACAAAGAATTGTACCTTATGGAAATTAAAGATCAAGTCCAGCTCACACACCTAATGGAACAAAGAAGAAGAAGATTCCTTTAGTATACAAACATGATTTAAACCAATTCCTACTCTTGTAATGCTTCACAGTGTCTCAGGACTCACACTCCCAAAGTAGCGGTCAAGTATCTCAACAAAATGGTGGATAATTTCAAGGACCTCCAACTCATTATCGTCCTGGTCAATACACATGCAGAAATAAAGGCTGGCATATCTGTATTAGTACAGAAAAACCAAAGAATGATTATTTGATTATGTCATTATTAAGAAGAAAGCAGGAGAAGAAAATACATGCTGTTGAAGAATTACAATAGCAGAAACAAACTCTGAAATAAGTGTAGATGACACAACACCTTTTATAGACAACTTTATACCCCCTCCACTCCACAAAGTTACACAGTTTAGGGCCTCGAGAGAGAATCATGCCACTAAGCTCCCGGATAACCTTTAGTAAATAAAAGAGAACATGCAATATTGTCAGTCATTGAGAAACGCAAATTAACACAGAAAATTTATTTTCAAGTAAAAGTAAGTATAGCAAGAGTGCAGCCTCTTGCATCGGTTTAGATCTAGTTTGAAGGAAGGATCTTACTACAATAGAAATATCATTTTCAAATTTCACAAGAATAAGGTTAATACCTTGCTTCTTTCCTTTTGAGAATAAGGTGAATACCATTTTGTTAACCTCACTTTCCCCTGCCGGCTAATAAGAAGAACAAAGTGAATCTGAAATAAAACTAGAAGCTTTAGTCACTCTTCAACTGTAATAAAAGAGGGAATGAAAACCTGAAGATTTTGTTTCTGATTTAACTTTTACAAAAGAGACAATAGATTATTTTATCAAGGATAGAATTTGATACTTCTAGTAATGTTAATCTAGATTTTATATACCAGGTGTTATCTAGTAGAATAGCTATGATATCAGTATTTGTTAGATGAAGTGGAAATGATGTACTAAACAAAAGCAACATAATAAGCGAAATCATCATGTAGGCATACTTTAGATGCTTTCATTAGCTTAGACACGAATGAACCTGGCTGTAACTCCTCGCTACCTCAACCGATTATTGAAAGCATCCTGATTTTTCCATTTTTTTTTCTCTTTTCATTTTTGTTTTTCTTTTTGGGATTTGGGGGGGAGGGGTCCTAAAGTTCTGTTGGGGGGATTAGAATTCGACTGGATGTTGATCTTAACTTCATCTCCTTGATATCACAAAATCTTGCACTTTAAAATTCTGTGTGAACTACCTAGAGAAAAGTTCAACGTACAAATGTGCTTTTCTATCAATACAAATTTCCCAATCTCAAACATGAATAATGCATATGCAGATCCAGAAGGATCTTAAGGATGCTAATCCGTCAGATTCACACGCTTATAGATCCAAAGTGCAAAACGAATAGATTAAACAAGATTATGAAATCCCAAATCGATAACAATTGTTTTGGGCAGAAATTTATACAGAAATCAGTCAGAAATGAAATAAATTGAAAAATAAAAATTATAAAACTAAAAAGTTACCATGTCCTTGGCTGATCCAAATACACCAGCGTGCTTTAACAATTGACACAAAAAAAGTCCTCTTCTTCTTCGTGTTTTCTTTATACCAGTCTAGTTTACGGTACAGCCTCTCAAAAGGAGAAAAACGTATATACTGCTGTACAAATTAGAAATAATTTCTTTTCTTACCCTCTAAGTCTCCATTATCCAATTGGGACTTTTAAAAACAATTAAAGATTTAAATTTAATTAAATTTAATAATATTTAGCCCCCTCACTTAAAAATGAGATTTTTAATTTTTAACTTTAATTATTATATATACCAAAAAGGGGCTTAATATAGATTTTTAAAACTCTCTAAAAGTTTTTAAATATAACTTATTTTCTCTTGAGTCGTTGTCTTTCTATGTTTTGTCGAATTTTTATTGGGTTGGTTTTTGCTAGGTTAAACTCAATTTGTAATTACGGGCTGAGCCTAAGTTGAAAATAAATAAGTGAAAATTACAACTTACCAAAATTTAAAGGTGGTTCTCTTTGTGTTTCAATTTTGTATTTTGTGCTTTGAATTTATTTTCGATTTTGTATTTTGAGTGTCCATTTTGAGATTGTTAAAAAATGTGTTCTTTTTTGACATTTTAAAAAATTAATTTTGAAAACACTCAAAACGCATTTTGAAAGTTTTGACTTGATTATAACTGAAAACACCTAAAACGATAATTTGTCGTTTTGAGTTTTCCTTATAAATTTTTAACTTGTTTTTAAAAAGTATCTTTGAAAATGAGAAAGAGAATGTGTTTTCACTGTTTTGAAAAATCAAAAACAAAAAACGTCTTGAAAATTGTAAAAGAGAACATGCACTTAAACTTTCAATTTCAAAATTAAGATTTACAAGTTATTTTTTTCAAAAATAAAATGATAATCAAAATTTTAAATATTAACAATTATATTACAGTATTATTATAAAAATTAAATTAAATTAAATTAATTTATATACCCTAGCTAATTCACCCATCTCGATTTTAAAACGCACACGCACGCTCTCTCCCCCCCCCTCGATTTTCACACCAAGGACGAGTAATCCTCCTCTCTCTATCACAGCAGCATCGTCGCGCTATCATTCGCAACAGTAGTCCCTGACTTCGAGACACTGCTTTTGCAGCAACAGTTTCAGGCGCCTTCTTAGGTGCATTAGAAAGTAGGTTTGGCTGTGTGTTTGTGTTGGCGGTGGTGGTGGTGCCATGGTTGTGGTGCTGGTTGGTGTTGGTGGATGCGCTGTGGTGGTGGCGACGATAGTGGAGTGGTTTTGTAAGATCTGGTTGTGGCGATGACGACGACAGTGGTGGACAATCTTGTGATGGGAGCGGTGGTTTTTTAGTTAAAATTTGTGGTTTGTTGGAGGTTGTGGTGGTGGGGTGATGTTGGTTTTGAAGTTGAAAATGGTACTTTGGTGGTGGTGATGTGGCATTGCTATCAATTGGTGTCATGATGGATTGAGATTAGGTGAGTAGGTGGTGAGATTAATATTGTTTGTAACCAATAAATAATATGTGATTTATAATTGGTGGTTAATAGATAATATGTAACCTAAAAATTTAAATTGCGACTTATAAAATTTGTGATATGTGATTGATAAATAAATTGTAATCTATAAATTTTTTGATTTGTAATTGATGAATAAATTGTGATTTATAAAATTTTTGATTTTTGACCTTAAATAATTTGTGACCTAAATTTTTTTCATATGTGATCGAGAAATAATTGGTGACCAATTAATTCGATAAATTGAGACTAAATTGTATTGAATTGTGACTTTAATATATTTAATTCATAAAATATTTAATTATTTCATAAATAAAAAATAATTAATATCAGATTTTTGAAGTTTTAAACTTTGTTCCTTAGTTTTGAGATCGTACTTAATCTCTTGATATAAAATTTTCCCAATAAATAAGTTATGAGAGGGATTAAAACTAGGGAAATTTTGGTGCATACTAGTCATATCCCTATTTTCTGTAATTGAGGTATTACTTTGAAATTTATGATTTTTGTTTTGTTGGTACATTCTACTATTTGATTATAATTGACACGAAATTTTCATTCGATACATTCTAGTATTTAAGGAATTGTATGAAGACGCCTTTATCATATAAATTGAAATATAGTGCCATGTTGAAAAACAATATACGGAAGCCAACTCCGAATTTTCTAAGAGATATTTTAGGTAAATTACCAATATTTGTCCATGTCTAGTGTAACACAATGTAAATGGTAACATGTTAGCACAATTTGTTACATATCATGGCTCACAAAATTAAAGCAAGGATAACACAATATCAATGGTAACATGTTAGCATGCTAAAAACTATATAAAAATTTGTGAGGTTATAATATATTATGTATCCATAAATTTCATTCCTCATCTCATTTACTTATAAAAAAATAGCCCCAAATAAACTAATTAAAACTTCAAACAACATGAGCTACCTTGAGAAAATGAAAGTTAAGATTTTCAATGTAAATCTTATTCTTATCTACTTTCAAATTGAAATAAACAAACTGCAATTTAAGCTTTACATTTAACAACAGAAAAATGATTTTTGTTATTTGTTCCAATATAATAGAAAGCATCAATGGACTAAATAATGGTACAAATTGAAAAGTAACCCCTTTCCAAGCCAGATGGAGCGAATTTAAGAAACCGTGATTATAGGCTCTAAGTTGAAAATACGATGAGGAGCTGAAGAATGAGGGATTTTATGGGAATATTATTGAAAATGAATCATGGAAGGATGAGAAAGGAAATGATTATTTAATCGTGCTCAAATTTTTTCGTGAAATTCATCGAGTGATTTTGGGGTTGATGGGTGTACTGAATATTGAGCAATGTTACGTGAAGACATTGATTATGATTTGGAGTGATTTATGATTTTTCTTATAGAATTTAATAATTGTCGAATAACATAAGTTGCGTAGTGAATTTGGAATTTGGATAATAATTATATTGCTCAGCGTAATTTTCAATTTTATTTTTATTTTTAAAATATTATTTAAATCTAAACAAATAAAATAAAATAAAAATAAAAGTTAGGATGAGAGCATGTTCCTGCCCCCCGCTCTACTTCCCGTCAGGATAGAAAATTTTACCATCCGATGATGCGAGTGTAAAATGCATGGAGATGAGGATCATTTTGTTTTCTTCTATTTTAGCATTATTTTAAAATAATGATATATTGCACCAATTTATATGGCATTATGTACAATCAATTAAATGTAAAATTATGTGATTAATTTAATTGTACATTTCATTTAATGACATTTAGTGTCACCTAAACTGATATTGTTACTCTTATTTTATGGCTTTCGTGATTTTTTAAATATATAAACCGGCATGCCTATTGAATAACTTAACTCAAATTTATAGCACGACAATTCGATTCAATAGAGTCAAGTGGGCTAAAGATCTTATAAGTATTCACAAAATCAAGGAGTTAGCTATCTCAACATACCTTGGAGAATGTCGAGTATCTAATTCGGGAAGCATAGGACATAGTAATAGCGACAATTTATGCAAGATCTTGATACACCCTAATTTTGAATTGAGTTATGTAAGGTCTATGTTGTAACCGTAGCAAATACAATCTCCACTGTCATGACTGACTAAAGTACCACAAATGGAAAAGGAGATCATGTTTTCTATTGATAGTGGGAAGAATCGGGATAAAAACATTGGTCTAGACAAGAATTGAGCAGTCGTCCTATCAAATCTTTTCAATTATTACAGAGATTGTTAGAAATTTATTTTTACGAAGTGAAGAAAGATAGTAATCCCGCTAAAATTAGATGCTCAATGGATGAGTCAAGCGCTCAATGAACGAATCTTTTTATTGTTTATGCGATTTCTCAATTCACACTTTCTTTGGAGAGAAATTTTGGCTCATAACTTTAGTCAACATCAACCATAACTACTAGATCAGTTATATGTGGAGTCTAACATTTGGAAGGTCACAGTTTAGAGTTGCGAGCACTTGATTAATTCTACTGACAGCATGATATAATCTGGAGCCTTCTGCAAAAACAAAGACATTACTTAACCCCTTGTGCTTCCCTTAGCTGGGGGTTCAAGTAACTATACAAAAAAATTTGAACGAAAATCGTCACTACCACCAGTGATGAAGTCAAGAATTCACGAATAAACAATTTTACAAATGAAAAATTGTCACTTGACCCTTGATACCATTAGTCGATGAAGTCACATCGTTATCAAGAGTTCTCGAATAATCAGTTTTACTCGACCCCATCAATTTAATGCCATAAGCACAAGACTACAAAGTGCCCTCCAAGAAACAACCTAAGAGAACATACTTGTTGAGTACCTAACAAAGATTCAATAATGGTCTAAATTCAATAAACATGTAGATAAATGGACAAAACAGTTTCACTGTCTCCTTTATACAAGTCCAGGCAGCAAAGGTATATATAACAAAGAAAAGAAAGACGAAAATTTTAGAAGTGAGGCAGTTTTACAGGCTTAAAAGAAGTAGTGGCAAAGGAAACCTGCTTCTCTGAGGCAGTTTTACAGGCTTAAAAGAAGTAGTGGCAAAGGAAACCTGCTTCTCTTAACTTGGTATCTATATACATTGTAAGATAAATTATGAGAATTATTACTCCAGGAACACCTATGCTTCAGTATCAAAGCGAAAAAACGGATTTTGAATTCATAATATATTGGACATGCAATAAATCAAGCAGTCCATCGTCCTTCAGCAATTTCTTTATGGATTAAATATCGAAAAGCTGAACTCTGCTCTAACCAGTATACGTACTTCTCAGGTCTAGTCTTGGCACAAATTCGAATTGCTTTCTGCTGAACTCCAGATAGACACTCACTGACCATTTCCAAAAGCGCTGCAATGCTAATTGACATGCCCTTCGCATAATAGCAAAGAATTTTTGGCAGGTATATCTTTGCTTCTTTGTGAATGTAGACTGTAGCTTTTATGAACTCCTCCTTAGCGACTTTAAGATCATGAAATACATTGTTTGCCGTGTAAACCCGAACCTGCATCCAGTCAAGTCCAAATATAACTATAAGTTCACAAAGGAAAGGAAAAGGAGGATGACCTTTTCCAGAATGAAAAACTATAAGTAAATGTCTTACCGCAGGGTCAGAGTCTGCCCCTGAACAAAGCGCAAAATGAACAAGCAATTCAGGGTATTCAATGGCATACGGATGTTTGCCACTCCCTGTCTTGAACTTTTTCCCAGGAGAGAGAAGCGTCTGAAGCCACTGTATTCATGCATTTTGTTTGTGTCAGTCAAAACACTAAATATGTAATAACGTACCAAAAAAATAAAAAAATCAGTCAAGATCATCCAACTTAGTGCATTGATCAAAAGAATAAGACTACCGAACTTCAATGAACAGTCTTTATATGCTAAATTTATGCATGTACAATTATTTATGTGAAGGCATATTAACCAACAGGTATATACCGGTGCAGAATAGTGCGGCCGGATTCCCAAAATGGAGCTTTGTATGTCATAAGCATTTATGCAATGTCCACCCACATTATAAGCTGCCTGGGAGAGAACTTTGCACTTGGAACAATCAGAACTACGTAATAAATCCACTACAAAGAGATTCAAGAGATAAGACTCATTGTTACCTTCATGATGGAAGTACTTTTTATGTAGTTTTGAGTTCCATATGCCAAATAAGCCTGCAAGAAAGATAAAATATTGCACAGGATAAATTTAGGTTTTGAGTTTATAGACTCGTATCCAGTAGGCTTTCGTAGTAACCAGAGAAGTTTGCAAGCAATACATGCATCACCAAGGCATTGTGAATATTGATCCAAAAGGCAAGCTTCTCTTCCCGTCTCATCTTCTTCGGGTCGACCTTCTCAAGACCCTTAACTAGAGACCTGCACAGCTTTAGTTAAAAACAAATGGGAACTTACAGAAGGATAAAGATGATTTGTTACTAGAAAATGTTACTACTAACCATTTTCCTAATTATATATGCCCACTAGTTCATAGAGAAGATTGACTGATCTTAGTTGAATGTATAAACATTACTTATAATAAGAAAAAATATTGGGGGATGAGAGAGACTTAGAGAGAGGTAAACCCCAGCTCTTTCACCTAAAAGCATCTAAAGATGCATGGGCTTTTCTATACAGCTGCTATAATGTTCATAGATGAATATTAGCAAACGGTAGAAAGAACAATATTTCCAGTAGAATAGACATTTTGGAATGGTTGAATAAAATCTGAATTACAATATGTGGGTAAATTTTGACACCTGAATTTTTGTAGCATTGTAGCAGCATAATTGTAACTTTCATCATCTAAACATATCTTTCGGACTTCTATCATTGCAGCATATGGACCATTCTCTTGTTTTAGGCCTTCAAAATCATAATGGTCTATAACTTCATCATTACATTGAGGACTCCAACTGCCAGAAAGATTTCTTGGAGAAAATGTGCTAGAGGAGCAGAATGATGAAGTCGAAGAAACTGAATAGCCCTTCTGAGTTGGTGTAGGGTTGGCCAATTTACAGTAAATTGAAGATATGCATCTTATAATTTCCTCAGATAGTCTATCAGGATAATTGAGGGCATCGTCTATGCGAGAATTTCCGAGATGATAAGCAAGGCTACGGCGTGGAGAGTAAACATTATTCTTCTCCTGCAATTGTTCATCAATGAAAGCCTTCAGAAAAGAAAAAACATAACACATGTTATTGCAAGAAAATATGTGATTTTATAGGGTTAAAAACATTGTTAATAACTCAAATTATAGCACAACTTTCATGCTTTTCCTTGTTGAAGTTTGTGTTTGTTTCAGTTTGGTCACTCAGTTAGAATTTGTTAGTTTTTCTAACATAATTTTCCATGTGGAAGACCTCCATGAGTCCATGTAGATGCCACATCTATTGCCGTATTCAATGTCAGAGACATTTCATCAGAAAACTGTGTACCTTAGATAAGTGACCAGCCTGAAACCAAAAACAACCTTCAGTTATCAGTTTGGAATAAAATAAGCTTCAGTGACTAGTACTAAATTTTGCTATCAGTTGACCGAGTAACAATGCTTTAAACCCAATTTTCAAGGGACGACTTAGAGTATTTGAACAAGCAAAACGTATTTAAAACAATTAAGGGGTGTGGTAAATTAACCCTTCTGGATGATGACTTTGGAGTAGCCACTGTCACCAGATCATTTGAGCGAGCTAAAGCACTCGAAGGGGAATTTTGACTTTGATTATCATTATAGCTTTCTAACATGCAGAGTTCCATTATCGGAGATGATTTTTCAGCCTTAACCTGTGGAGTTTCACTCATTTCCCGTAAATTTCCCTGCTTTCCCAATGTACATGGGAGTTGCTGCTGAAAAACAGTCCGATAAAGGGAAAGAAGATAGTGTTCCAACTGCACGATTTCAAACTCAAGTGTGGCAATTTCATTCACCAGTTCTGCTGAGGACTGCAGTGGACATCCAAGTAACTAAATTAGGTCAGCTGAAGTGTGATAAATCAAAACAGAATAAAAGAATTGCAGTCGAAGTGATGCTATCTGCAACATTATCCTAATTATCATGTTCACATATCGGTTGATAATATCCTTTAGATATTGATTGTACCAATACTTATGTTCATGTTCTAACAGTTATTTAATCTAATATCATTCACTATGAAAGAAAACCATTCTTTAACTCGGGAAATTCAGAACCAAACGATTCTTGCCAACTCCAACGCAAAAGTGGTATATAGAAGTAGTGAAGTACCATATGAAAATTTAAGATAGCAATTGAAACTACAAGATTCATGAACTAATGTTATCACCATACACCATGTATTTCTACATTATGATGTCCCAAAATACCAAATTCATACATGAAATTTAAGAGTTGAATAATACAATTCCATAACCTTAGATGTCGGCATGCTATCTGAAAGACTA
This sequence comes from Fraxinus cuspidata, assembly GCA_903798385.1. NCBI lineage: Eukaryota > Viridiplantae > Streptophyta > Magnoliopsida > Lamiales > Oleaceae > Fraxinus > Fraxinus cuspidata. Next base: position 10,407 of record CAIGRP010007270.1, read on the forward strand.
GCAGCAACTGATTCAAAGCACTGTTCCTTCCTTGAGTCCCAGCAAATGGACGACTTATCAACGAATGTCCTCCCCAAGTATCCAGTCTGTGTCAGAAATAAAAATAACATTGAATTATAATAGAGAAGCAATCATACTAACGAAACATAAGCTAATTTTATTGATGGTAAGTTTACAAATTCCTAAATTCTGACTTTTTCTTAAGAAATGCGGTAAATTTTTGGGCATAGGAACAAAATTTATGAAATCCCCACCTGATTTTCACAAAGTGGCAGCAATCAAAACCCTCGATATTCTGTTTTTGCGCCAAGGAACAATTTAATTATTTGATATGTGCACTATAAAGATATTTGTTTTTAAATGTAAATTATAATCCTTTACTTTCAAAGTGCTAAACCTTAAATGCCGCTTAATCTATTTAAAGAATCTCCATGAAGTGGACAAATTTTAGTAAATATATTTCTTTTTTCCGTTTTTCAATACAAGCAACAAGCAAGAGAACATGGAAAATCCTGATTTCCTGGCAAAGAATATTAAGAACTATGAGACAAATTGGCTGTTTAAATAAGTAAAAATCAAATCAAAGAGCGAACTTATAGGGACAAAATACTCACTGGATTTAGATGGTGGGAAGGTCTAGGCGATACATTAAGCACATCATCCTTCGGCAGCTGACTGTTATAAGCCCTGCAAAAGTGTATGGTAGCATAAATCCTTTTTTGTCACTCGAATCATAGATTAGTTAATAAAAACAGAAAATGAATGAACATAAACTGTAGATTGATCAACAATAACAAAAATGAGCATAAACTGTCCAATTCTGATCTCACCTCTGTAAACTGTACTCAAGAGAAAGAGGAGGCGGAGGAGAGGGCCACTCCATTTGCAGTGCTGTTGTACTATTTTCACACAACCCACCCACTATCACACCCTAAAAAGACAACAAAAATCATGCACCAGCAACACCGACAGTGTATTTGTACACTAGTAATCGTACTATAATCGAGCAAATCACATTGCACTATGATCCCCAACAATGAAGTAAAGAGATTTATAATACTAAGATCAAAAAATCAGCCAACAAAACTCAAGGTAGAGGCAGTTTATCTGAAATCTGCGGCAACAAAATCTCTAAAGGGGCAAATGCAATTAAATGCAGATAACCCACTACAAGAAATGGAGTGGGTGACCAGATAAACAATAAATGATACACAGATTCATTAAGTAAAGCTCAACCCATAAGCATAAATAATTAAAGGTTCATTAAAAAACAATGGCATCTATTGATAATCGAAATGGGTCAGACTCAACACTCAATAGCATTGAACTGTAAATATAAGAACAATAATTTCTAGTAATTATTAAAACTCATGGTGGGGAATGGGGATTCCATTGTTTATTATTTGTTTTTGTCGAGAAGGAATTGAATAGAATCGATACATAGTGGAAGAAGCAAGTAAACTAACTACAAAAAACCCAAAAAGATTGATTAGGTGAGGGTGGAAAGGGAAAGATTGAAAGAAGTAAAAGCAGTTATCAGAAAACATGATTATGACCTGCGGGTAAGGGGTCGTCACTGTCTCCCCCACCCCCCAATATTCATTATACATATACATACACGCGTGCGTGTGTCTGCGTGTGTCATCATCCATGTACAACGGAACGGACAAGAAGGAACGGGTATTTTTCGTCACGCCTGCTCCTCAAAATCAACTATGCAAGTTATTATTTTATTGTTTAGCAGACGACTGAGTATATAATATTTGTACACGAAATCAAGGCATTTGATCGGATCTATTAATATGGTCCAACATGTTCATGTTTAGGAGCTTCTTATCGCGATCGTGATTTAGTCTATGTTAAGTGAGAATTAAAATCAGATTTTTAGAGTGTGTTTGATACACATTTTTTAGGAGAGAATGCATTTTTTTATGTGATGTGAAGGGAATTTGTGGTTGAAAAAGAAGGAAAAGTTATTGATATGATGGAAAATATTATTTTATTGAAGAATTTGTGGTTGAAAATGAGTAGAAGCATGAGAATGAAAACTTTAATGGTTACGAAACAGGGCTTAAATAAATTATAAAA
>CAIGRP010007271.1:0-17361 GCA_903798385.1 Fraxinus cuspidata
TAATCAATTGATTGAACATAGATCATCATCCTAGCCGTCCAATAATTATAATCTGTACCATCAAAGAAGGGGGATCGATTTGTGGAATGCCCCTCAAGATTTTCAAACATGGTGTTAGCCATTACTCAAGAAAGTAAAATCTTGTAGGAAGGTGAGTATCAAGCTCTGATACCAATTGAAAGCCCAAGAATAGCTAACTAAGGGGGGGTGAATTGGTTTTTAAAAACTTTTCCAAAGAATTCATCTAAATTCAATTAAGTAAAGACTAATTAGATTAATTCAACTAATAAGCACAAATATAAAAGCGATAAGTAAAAAGGAGAGAGGATGCAAACGATGTTGTTATAGAGGTTCGATCCCAAACACGATCTACGTTCCCTGTTACCAAACTCTCCGTTGCTGGTGAATCGGACGTCCGGTTCACCATCCGGACGTCCGGATGACCGAGTTGGTCCTGGTTATTTTTCTTTTGTTTTGTTTGCAATAATAAAATTTCATATGTTAAAATGTTTTGCAAACATTTTTGTTTCTAAATTTTGTCGTGTACGAGAATACCGTTTCTTAAACTTAGAAATGTTGTTTGCCAAAGATTAAAGTGTTTTACCTTTACAACTGTTCTTTGGAAAGTCTAGTTATGTAGTGTTCGTCTAACTTTGGTATGTGTGTTTGATGTCGTAAGGCTTAGTTTCTATGAGTGCTTGAATGATATTCATTTGAGCGATCTTCATTTTCTTTGATATGCCAATTTTTGTTATGTAACCAAATTAAAGATTAAGTTACAGATAAACGTAACTTGTTTGTTATAATCAAAACATACGGTTTGACTATATGTCAACACAAAGTCTAGACGATTGTGTTCTTCACGTGTTCGTAATTCGATCGTGGTTAATTGATTCCTGGGATTTTTGGAGACTTTAGGACGAATAGTGATGGTCCTAAACTAATAAATTTGCATATCTCAATATTTATGGACATTCAGACATAGCATGCTCAGTACCGTGTTCTTTCCCTTCTGTTATTACAGTTAAGATTATTGTGTAATTTAGTAATTTATTTTTCGCATTAGAAGTCATCGTGTAGGGTGACGTTAGGTTTGGTTTACCGTAAAGGGGCAACTATTGCCAGTTGCTAGACCTAGGAATTTCTTGTTAAATATATGCCTTGAATTCTTTGTGAATTTGTCGTCAATTATTTTTCATTATTAGAACTGCACGTGATCTTAGGAAAGTTTTTGCTCGACCATTATGTGTGAATTGTGTCTGTACTCTATTGTAGTTGTCGTTGGTTGCATTTTTTGTGCATCTTTGGTAAGATAACACATTTTCAGTTGTGCTTTTTTTTAATGAAAAATACGATTTTTCAATTTGGCAAAATGAAAAGGTTTTTTCATGAAACTTTTGAAGGCAAATGTAGGTCTAAGGCAAATGTGAAAAGTAAGATGTGTTTTAACTTTGGTAAATTTGGATATAGTGAAATAGATTGTTCTAGGAATAATAATAAAATGAAAGATAAGGAGAAATGTGAGATGAATGTGACTATAAGGTTTAGTGATGGCCCTAGTTACTGCATATACATCTGCGTGTAATCCTTTCTGTATGTATGTGTTTGCTTAATTCTATTGCATGATTAGATGCGCAGTTCAATGGGTTTGATATATTCATTTGCATGAATTTAATAGTTTAATTAATTGGTGTAATTGTTTGTATGTATAGTGGGTTAAGATGCATTAGTAATGTGTTGTATGTCTACTGGTGAGATAGAGTACAGATGCCTAGGGGTACATTTGTGGTTTGTACCAGGGATGTTGAGTATGATATTTGGATCACGAATTGAGAGAAGATCTCTCATACTGGTGTGGAGATTGTACTCCATCATGCGAAAATAATAAACATATACAAGAGATTACAAAATAAAGCATAATATCTTAAAATTTAACCAACCAGATTATATGTTACTGTACAGAAGAAATAAATTCATTTCATCACATATTAATAACAAAAAGGAAAAGGAAATATAAGATTAAAATTTAAAAGAGAAAGAAATTAAAAGTTAAAAACAAAAAGGAAAAAAAGAAATTGAAAAAAAAGGAAAAAAGGAAAATGAAAATGAAAAATAGTTGATAGAAAAGAAATTAAATTAAGGACAAAATTAAAAAAGAAATTTAAAAAATATAAGATTTAAAATTGAAAAAAAAATGAAATTATAAAGGAAAAAGGAAAAAATGAAATTGGAAGAAAATGAAAAATAATTAATGGAAAAGATATTAATTAATATAACATAAAAAAGATATCGAAAAAAAAATATTATAAGATTTAAAATTGAAAAAAAAATGAAGTAAAAAAATAAAACAAAAAGGAAAAAATGAAATTGGAAAAATAAAAAAAAAATTGCGACGTCCATTGCAGATGGCCCAAATCAACCCATAAGGGTTGTTCATCTATGCTGGCCTAGGGATATGGGCTGCTCGAACTCGAGGCTGTCCATAACGGACTACCCAAGTATGTATCCGAACGTTCGGGTCCACTAAAATTTTCAAACCGGCATAGCTGTTGGAAATCGACATTTCCGACAATCTTCGCCACAAAAACTTTCTTTAATCGTACGAATCAACATCAAAATCGACTTTTCTTCAATTTTAACCATAAATAAACCACAAATTTTTTTGGGAACATGAATGCAAAAATAAGTAAAAGTTGAAGGCCTTCATTATAATTAAAATTTAGCACTATTATCAAATACTGTGGTGTGAATATAATTACTCAAAATATACACGTGTGTTATTTTAAAAAAGTGTAATAGACCAAAATACCTCTAATGAAAATAACATATCACACACTATATATTACAGCATGTTACACTAGGATAGGTGATGACTTGAATGGTTTACTCAGTCGTTTAGAGGAAAATTAGGAAATACGTAGGCATGGAGCATGTTATTTGTAGATAATACTGTATACATATACGTGTACATGTATATTTTTTCTGTATAGAATATACACGTGTCGATAGCTCAACACCTTGTAGAGGCAATGTAACATTATTAGAGAATGCCTTGAGGGAGTTATGATTTTATAAACAAGAAAAATCCATTGCAACTTTAGCTGGACCATTCACAGATTTTGAAATTGTGTTCCAAGTATCATTTGCTACTGGGTAATGCTATTTATCCTCACTGAGGTTGCAACACCAATTTAAACGACACTGGATAATATGTTAAATGAAAGATGAAATTAAATAACTAATTTAATTCCACTTAATATTTAATGTCACATTAACGCCACTTAAATTAGAGATAATTCCGATGAGACTACTTAACATTACTCTTTGCTACTATATATGATTGGCAAAATAGTGATACACATCATGTGCGGCCTGCGCATAGTGGTTAAAAATCTCCCATCCTTTGGACAAGCGCACCCCAGGGGGGGTTAGTGTTACGGGTCCTTAAGTCAACACTAAAAATCCCATTAAATTCCACTATCCATAATGCACTATAAAAAGCCTCAATCAATCATAGAAGTTAACCAACTTTGGATCAATTAATTACCTATAAAGCTAGCCCATAAAGATTAGTACATGAAAATCACAATGTATTTCAAGTTTATCTTTGCTTTCATCTCGCCTTCCATGATTTCTTCACCCATTCTTGGACATTCAACACTCATGTTAACAACGGTGGACGGAAGACAGATCTGCCAGAAATGTCTTCTAACAATTTGGCAGATTTGTCTTCTACTCCTAGCAATTTGAAAGGAACACCTACTGAGAATAGTGGATCGGCTCATGGTCCGAATTGGGACCATGATTTCTTCTACTCCTAGCAATTCAGGGTCTGAATATGGCTATGGTTATGGTGGCAGTGGTGCTCGCGGCGGTGGTCATGGTAGTGGACTAGTGGTGGTGGTGGTGCTGAGCATGATAGCTACAAAGACCATTCACCTTCAATATCAAGCGGCACTAACAAAGATGGCTAAAGATCAAAATGGTTTGAAGCTCGTATTTACGTGTTTAATGTGTTAAAAAGTGTCTTTTGGGAACCATGTAACACTTTCTTGAGCTTGATGTAATTGGTGTGCATTATATAACGAGATCCCTCTATTGTATGAATTGTTTTTCATGTTAAAGACTGTATTGTGACTATTTTACAGAATCATGTTGTCTTATATGTATTTTAAATTTATACAAATTACCATAATTTGTTGTTTTTATATAGACACACACATGCATGCTTGTGCTCTGTATTTGCTAGTTGAATCACTTCCTCTTATTTCATCAAGAATTGAGATGCATGTATCTCGCTCTTTCATTTTCCTCCATTCGTTCATCTAGTGTGGCCTTGCCTCCTTTTTACCTATATAAGAAAAGAAGATTAAATAAGATAACTAAAACAATGTCATGGTAGGAAAAGGTTGCTACTCCCGTAGTACATAGTGTGTTGGGCATGGATACTAATCAAAACTGATATATGGTAGGTCCAGCTCGTTTTTTTTTTTTTCTAATTATCGATTTTCAACTTTTTTCCTTTAAAAGTCTGTTTTTCAAATAGACTAGTTTAACGTTACACCAAAGTTAAAAATGTTTTAGGATAATTATTGCTTAAAAACATGCATTTATTTGCCCAAAACAAAAGGAGATTTCGGAAGATTTAAATTATTATGAGTTTTATGGAGAATGAAATTCAAAACAAGATAAAGAAAACTTATTTTTAAACTATGGAACCACGACTTGATTATGCCCCCTAGTTGGTGTGACTTTGAAGTTTGATGTCAAAATAAATAATTAATTTTAATCACATATGAGACTCATAACTTTTCAATCATACATTTCAATAACTGTTTATCAAAATTTACAAAAAAAATCTAATTTTTAACTATATCGAACAAAGGCTAAATAACATATTCACCCGAAAATTTAAGCCGTGTCAATTTGGCATCAATTTCTTACTTCCACGTAGGTTAGAGACATTAAATTTAGAAACGGGACGTGGTCGTTACCCTCCGTTTAAAGTTCATTTTAAGATATAAGTTTTTTATCACAAAAAAAAAAAAATCATTGTCATTTCTAGAGGGAACATGAATTTTTCTACAATTTGAAAAAAAAAAAGTCATTAACTAAAAAAATGTAAAATAAAAAAAATAAATTAATGGAGCAGTAAACCCCGCCTCAACTCGCGAGGAGGGCATTCCATTGCCATCCCTAGTGGTTTGGTGACTATCATTTTATTGTTTTTGTTATTTTAAATATTTATGCTTTAATAATTTATGAGTATTGAGTTTCGAATTATGTGTTATTTGAGAATTTGACACTGTGATTACAAAATTCAAGAATCTCACTCGATTTGTTTGATCGTCACAAGAAAATAATATTGATAAGTTCAGAATTAATTGGATGAAGAACAAAAATTAACAGAAAATAGAGTTTTAAATAAAATAAGATTCTTTCCAAAAATTGATAAATTTGGTGCCGAACTTGTACTATACGGCCGCATAGTGTTGGAGCATGTAATCGTATAGTTCAAAAACATTGCCTCATTTGAGTTTTGATGTAAAGGCTTGCGGTCACATGCCTAGGGCATAGTTACTTTTTCCAACTTTCTCGTCCACTGTTTAACCAAGTTGATCCATCTTCTTTCTTCTTTCAAACCCAACACGAAACTTATTCCTTTGCTTATTGTGATCAATGTTTCGTTTAGCATAACTTGAGCAAGCAATCGCATAGCCTCCTTGACTTGCTTCGGTCGCTATATAGTCATCGGTCCTCTCTCAACTATCAATGGACCATTACCCCGACTTGCTCTCGTATCATGGATCATATCATCCCCTCCCCTTCGAAAGAATTTGACCTCGAATTTGTAAATGCATCAAAGAAAGAAAGATCAGAGACATTAAAAACATTATACTCATCCGAAAGATCTAATTTGTAGGCATTGTCATTGATCTTTTCAAGGACTTGAAATGAACAATCTCCTTGTGGCTTTAACTTTGCCTATCTTTGTTCTAGGAAATGCTCTTTCCTTAAGTGTACCTGAATCCAATCCATTGGTTCGAACGTAACGCGCTTTCATCTCTTATTTGCTTTTAGAAGTATACTGCTCATTTTTCTTCTAATTTGCAATCTTACCTTTTCATGGAGTAATTTCACCAAGTCAGCCTTCTTCTTTTCATCTAAGCTACCCCTTCTTGATAAAGCATCCGTTACTGTATTTTCTTTATCTTGTTTGTACCAAATAACATACGAAAATATCTCGATGAACTCCATCCACCTTGCACGTCTCTTGTTTAGCTTGCATTGACCCCTTAAATACTTTAATGACTTATGGTCAGTGTGAATCATGAATTATTTTGGCCATAGGTAGTGCGCCAAATCACCAAAGCTCGAACAAGTGCATACAAATCATTGTCATATGTAGGATAATTGAGAACTGCTCCACTTAGATTTTCATTAAAGTAAGCGATTGGCCTTCATTCCTACATTAAGACATCTCTAATACCGATTCCTGAGGCATCACATTCTATCTCAAGAGCATTGTTAAAGTTAGATAATGATAAAATCGGTGCAGTACAGAACCTATCTTTAATAGCATTAAAAACATGTTCTTATTCAACGCCCTAACGAAATACTACACTTTTCTTTATAACCTCCCTAAATGGTGTGGCAAGTGTGCTAAAATTTTTAACAAAACGCTTATAAAAGTTAGCTAACCCATGGAAGCTCATTACCTCATTTATGCTTTTAGGTGTTGGCCATTCCTTGATGACTTTTATTTTCTCCTCATCTACTTCAATACCCTTAGCACTAACGATATAATCAAGAAAACAACTTTTTTCCATACAAAATATGCACTTTTTGAATTTACATAAAGTTGTTCTTGCCTTAAGACCACAAGCACACATCTTAAATGCCCTATATGTTCTTTTGTATCCTTACTATACACCAAGATGTCATCAAAGTAAACTACTATGAATTTACCTATGAATGCACGTAAAACATGATTCATAATCTCATAAATGTGCTAGGTGCATTAGTAAGTCCAAATGACATAACTAACCAGTCATAGAACCCATAATTGTTTTTAAAAGTGGTTTTCCATTCATCTCATTCCCTTATCCTAATCTGGTGATAACCATTTTTAAGGTCAATTTTACTAAATATCCATGATCAATGTAATTCATCTATCATATCATCTAACATAGGAATAAGATGACGATACTTTATTGTTATATTGTTGTTGGCCCTACAGTCGACCCAAATCTTTCAGGTTGTTCCATCTTTCTTTGGCACAACTAGCACTAGCATAACACATTGACTCATACTCTCCCTCACATACCCTTTGCTCATCAATTCTTCCACTTCCCGTCGAATTTCCTTGGTCTCCTCGGGAATACTCCGATAAGCCGACCTATTTGGAATAACAGCTCCAGGTACGAAGTCAATTGTTATTCAATGCCTTGGATGGATGGTATCCCACTAGGTATATCTTCTAAAAACACGTCTTCGAATTTCTGCAACAAAGAAGTAGCCAAATTAGGGAGGGTGTATTAGATTCCTCAAGATTGAGGAATGATTCTTTATAAACCAACAAGATCATAGGTCGGTTCTCAACTACTGCCCTTTTCAACTCACTCTCTTTTGCAAAGAAATTCATTTTCGACTTTTCTCTCATCTCACAAGACTTTTTTTCTTTCCTCTTTTGTGACTCTATTCTTTTTTCTCACTTTTAGCCACCTCACTCTCTTGCTCTCTTGTTGTGAAAGGTCAATATCACTCCATTTTTCTCTCAAACTTTTTTCTTCCCAACTTTTCAGCCTGCTTTGATCTTCATACACTTGTTGTGGTTTCAACGGCACTAGAGTAATAGATTTTCCATCTTTAGTAAAGCTGTACCTATTTTTATAACTGTCACGAATCATCTTTCTATCAAATTGCCATGACCTCCCAAACAAAATATGCCCAACATGCATAGGAATTACATCACTTCATCATGATATTTTCCAATTGAGAAACTCACCAACACTCTCCTATTTACCTTAACTTCTCCACATTCATTCAACCATTGCAATTTGTAAGGCCTAGGATATTTTAGGATAGTTAATCTCAATTTTTCAATAAGTGATGTGCTAGCTACATTGGTACAACTATCCTCATCAATAATCATACTACATACCTTATTGTTGACGTGGCATCTCATATGAAATATATTCTCCATTTTGTTGCTCCACGTCATCTACTTTGATTTGAGTACTAAGAGCTCGTCATGTAACCAATAACTCTCATACTGCATACTCCACTTCATGACTATTGCTAGCATCTTCCAATTCCGGCATGCCATCATATTCACCCTCAATATCATTCACCACTTCTCCATTATCGTGCAAGATCATCGCCCTTTTGTTTGGATATTGGGAAGTAATGTGTCCCGACCCTAAGCATCTGAAACATATGATATCTCGATTCCTAGAGGGTTGTGAATCTACATTGGGTGTTGCTTTGCTAGCAACTCACTCTCTTCCATTTGGTATCACGGTCCTACCTTTTGAAGCAGCCCCATCACCTTTATTATTATCCCACTTCGGTTTTTAAGAAAAGTTAGAACCCAGTGAATATATAGCTGTCACCTTCATCTTCAATTACTTTCCACCTTCATAGCTACATGTAGCATGTCTTCCAACTCTACATAATGTTGCAACTATACCACATTAGCTATCATCATATTCAAATCATTCAAAAACCGGGCATGGTGGCATCCATATCCTCCTCAACATTTGCTTTAATAATCGCAATCTCTATCTCCTTATGATAACCTTCTACACTCCTAAAAGCTTGGTAGATGCTTTACAATTTTTGATGAAACTCTCAATAATGATAATTAGGCGTGAACTTCTTCCTCATGATAGCCTTAAATTCTTCATATGTATTAATAGGCCTCTCATGGTTCCTCATCCTAGATGTTACTACTTGATCCCACCAAATGATAACATAATCTATAAATTCAATTACCGTAATCTCTACATTCTTTTCCTCCAAGTAGTTGTGGCAATCAAATATCAACTTTACTTTCTTTTTCCACTCCAAGTATACTTCTAGATCACTCATTCATTTGAATAAGGGAATTGTCATTTTGATAATGTCCATACTTCTATCAACACCATCTCCAATAACATCTCTATCCCTCCTTTAATGCTTAAATCCTCATATTTCATTCTTTCTTACTTGACATCTACCAATGCATCCTCATTAATGTCACTATCCGCTTCTCATTTAGTAGCAAAATCCACTTGATGATCCAGCCCTCATTGCATTAGGAATATCTCTGATGTGACCCAGATGAGGCATCAAGCGTGCGAATGATTGAAGTGCGTTGAGAAGAAGTTAAGGTCGGGTTTGGGGACGAGTCGAGGTTCAAATCGAGATGAAGAAGCCATACAATCAATTGTTCGGGCCACGAAGCTCACGGGGACAAAGTTGACAAGCAAACGGCCAAGTTTCATGTTGAAGTCAAGAGTCGAAATAAGTTGGGAGGCGTTCAAATCAAGAAGTCAAAACGGAGGCCAAACGGGAGAACCATGTGACCGCATGGTTCTATAAGCCATGCGATCGCATGGTCTATTACCGCGAGCAAATGGCAGTTTCTAATTGAACTATGCGACCTCATGGAAAATAACCATGCGGCCGCATGGTTATATTGGAGATTCGATTTTTCAATTTTTTGCAAGTTTCCTAGTTTCCATAAAACTATATTTTTATCATATCATTTAGCATCTTTGGGCTTAATTTCGTGGCAACTAGGGTTTTTCACAGTTTCATATAAATACTTCGCATTATTTCATTGTGAAAGGGGTCAGACATTATTATTGAAAGTTTATACATTTTTGTGAGATTTATTCCTCCAATTTCTTGGTGGTTTAGAGATCTAATCTTGAACTTATCAAAAGGTTTTTCAGTCCTTTTGTGGCGTTCACACTTCACGATTCTTATTCCGGGTAATCAACGGGTCAGATTTCTTACGTGTAATCTTGGTTCTTGGTACCGATCAAACAATGGGTCAGGTTGATCTTTGCGCGCTGTAATTTCTAGATTTCTTGGATTTGTTCCATCTTGTTCGTGGGTTTCGAAGATCGATTCTTGATTGGGTTCACATCAGTTGGTATCAGAGTTTGGTTCTAGAATTCAGGTCATATATCCTTTTAATTTTTGTTGATTAATTTTTGTTTGAGTAAAAAAAATTCAGTTTTGTTGTTCTTGATTTTGAGTCATTATTTTTGTATAATTGTATTGTTTAATTGCCTCTAGATTAATTATTTAGTTGCTTATCGAGTTCCGTTAAAAAAAGAGTCAAAAAAAGGAGAAAAAAGAGACAAAAAAAATGGGAGATGAAAAAAAAAGTCTACATCTCATGAACATTTAGAGGCAAAACAGAACAAAAAAAAATTGCACAATTTGTATTCTTTTCTTGAAGTTGAGTTGAATTACCTCAACCCGTGCAAATTTTGTTGATTATTCGAAAGCTTGTGGTGGTGTTCGTAGCGGGAAGGTGTTCATTGCTGAAATTGTGTTCTGTTTGATTGAGATTGGTTATTTCTCGAGCAATTGAGAAAGGAGGACGAGCAGTAAAGGGCAAGAGTGGTGAGCTCAATATCGGGTAAAACTAAATTCGAAGGATACATAAGTGTAAACACGTGAGGTAAAATATTTTCCTCTTTTTGTTATTCATTTTCATTTAATTTTCGTTATTTAATTATCTGCAGAAAAAAGAGGGGAGATATGAGTAAAGGCAAGGAAAAAGCAGTGCCTAAGGGGTTTTATGCGGAGTTTATGGATAGTTTGCAGGCTATACATCATAGGTTTGATCAGTTAAGTTTGGCAGTTGATCGTATTAGTGGTGATGTAGCTAGAAATGAAACCTTGATTGAGAGTCAGCAATGATGGACGCCCCAAAGGGTTCCTCGTGGGGGTAGAGAAAATAGGCGAGGACGGATCTTATGGCTAATATTGATGAGGAGGATGAGGTGGTGAGTTTTATGGAGTGATGATTATTATTTGGAAGCTAATATAGGACGAATGAGGAATAGATGAGGTAGGTTTGATCCAGGTATTGATAGAAATTTGGGGTGCATCAAACTGAACATCCCCACTTTTCAAGGTCGGAGTGACCCTGAGGCTTACTTAGAATGGGAAAAGAAAGTGGAATTGGTCTTTGATTGCCATAATTACTTGGAAGAAAAGAAGTTGAAGTTTGTTGTAGTGGAGTTCACTAATTATGCCATTATTTGGTGGGATCAGTTGGTGACTAGCCGTAGGAAGAATTTTGATAGGCCAATTGAGACGTGGGGTGAGTTGAAGGCTCTTATGAGAAAATGGTTTGTACCGGGAAATTATTTCCAAGACCTTCATCAAAAATTACAAACTCTTTTTCAGAGATCTAGGAGTGTAGAAAACTATTATAAAGAGATGGAGGTGACGATGATTAGAGCGAACATAGAAGAGGATCGGGAGGCCACCATGGCTAGGTTTATGAATGGGTTAAATAGGGACTTTGCCAACATAGTAGAGTTGCAGCACTATGTGGAGTTGGAGGACTTAGTGCACATGGCTATAAAGGTAGAGAGGCAATTCAGACTAAATGGTGTAGCGAAGTTTACTATGGAACCCAAATTGAGTGGTTGTGATAGAAATGACAGGGCGAAGACTAGGAAAAAGGTTGAGATATCAAAAGTTAGGGAGGATGTGGCTAAAAATAAACCAAACACCGAGTCTCAAATTGGTAAGTCGAGGGATATTAAATGCTTCAAATGTTTGAGTTCGGGACATATTGCTTCGTAGTGCCCAAACCGATGGGTGATGATCTTTCGGGAAGATGGAGAGATTGAGTCAGATGATGGAAGTGGGAGTGACAGCAAGCGTGAGTTGGAGGATGTTAAAGGTGAAACTTATGTGGAGTACCCTGTGGGGGAGTCATTAGTGGTAATGTGTGCTTTTACTACACAAATGAAGATGGATGATGAAAAGCAGTAAAGGGAGAACTTGTTTCACACCAAGTCACATTAAGGATAAGGTTTATAGTTTGATAATAGATGGAGGGAGTTGTATAAATGTGGTTAGCACTACCCTTGTAAAGGAGTTGGGGTTATCTCTTATGAGGCATCCACAACCATACAAACTGGAGTGCCTGAATAGGTGTGGAGATGTACTAGTTACCAAGAGGGCATTGGTGAATTTCAGCATTGGGCGGCATAGTGATGAGGTGTTATGTGATGTGGTCCCATTACATGCGGGATATCTCTTGTTGGGTAGGCCATGGGAGTACGATAGGAAGGTGGAACGTAATGGATTCACGAACGGGTACAACTTTGTGAAGGATGAAAGAGCTATCACACTAGTACCTTTAACACCCCAGTAGGTCCATGATGACCAGTTAAAACTGAAAAGTGAGCGAGAGAACAAAAACAAAGAGTGAAAAAATGAGAGCATGAGAGAAGAAAGTAAGGTGGCTGAGAGTGGGAAAAAAAAAGTAGAGCCACAAGAGAGAAGAGAAAGAGGAAATTCAAAAAAGAGAGAAAATTCCAAGATGAACTTATATGCAAGAAAAGTCGAGTGTGAGAGGGCTTTAGTGAGAACTAACAACCCCCTCCCCAATTTGGATATTTCTCTTTTACAGGAATTCAAGGATTTATTCCATGGAGGGATAATTTGCGGGGAGCCATACATTGACTGTCCACTTGATGCAAAGTACATGGAGAAATTGGCGAGTAACAAGGAAGATGGATGTAACCACGCCATGGTAACTTATCAAAACCTTACACCTAGGTTAGAATATGGAACAACTTATAGGAATAGTCTTTTACATCGGCTCTTGAACGTAATAATGCATCTGATGATTCTATGAGTAGAGTACGTCCGATGTCACATGCGTCTATAGGTAAATTCTTACCAATCTACGATATGCACTTGCTACGTCATAAAATTCTAGCATGCCACACAGAGTTAATCACGTATGATAAGCAATTAGAGTGCATTATCGGTAACTGGATGCATGAATACCTTCACTTTAATCACAATATTCTTACCTGTCTTAGGCTGGATGTATGGCATATGTTAGGAGTAAGTTTAATGTCTACTATTTCCATTCCACGCATCAATTTAAAGAGTGGTTTTAATCTACTAACCTTGTTCAATTTAATGACTTTGTGTATTGTGTTAGTAGTAGCCTTGGTGAAAAGCATGTGATTATTATGGACATATTTCAGTATTGCCCAATGGGGCTATCGAGTCTAGTCTTGTTTGACCCGGGTGATGGTAGTTGGGTGATCATACATACGAGGTGGATACGAACTCTCAGGAGGTCCAAACTACATCTAAATGAGACGAACCATATCATTCCATTGCTATGACCAAGAATGATGGCTACAGTTTTCTTCTACTGGTAAGTCTGTAATAGTTAACATTTTCGATGTTGCTAATGTTGCTTTGTTTGATACAGTTTCAGATTCGAGGTTGAATCCTTTTCAAGAGAGAGCGGATGATGTGACCCAAATGAGGCATCAAGCGGGCGAAGGATCGAAGTGCGTTGAGAAGAAGTCAAGGTCAGGTTTGGGAACGAGTTGAGGTTCGAATCGAGACGAAGAAGCCATGCAATCAATTGTTTGGGCCACGAAGCTCATGGAGACGAAGTTGACAAGCCAACGGCCATGTTTCATGTTGAAGTTGAGAGTCGAAATGAGTTGGGAGGCGTTCGAATCAAGAAGTCAAAATGGAGGCAAAACGGGAGAACCATGCGATCACATGGTCTATTACTGCGAGCAAATGGTGGTTTCTAACTGAACCATGCGGTCGCATGGTTATATTCAAGACGCAATTTTTCAATTTTTTGCAAGTTTCCTAGTTCCCATAAAACTCTATGTTTACCATATCTTTTAGCTTTTTTGGGGCTTGATTTCGTGGAAAATAGGGTTTTTTCATAGTTTCATATAAATACTTCGTATTATTTCATTATGAAAGGGGTCAGACATTATTATTGAAAGTTTATACATTTTTGTGAGATTTATTCCTCCAATTTTTTGGTGGTTTAGAGATCTAATCTTGAACCTATCAAAAGGTATTGCAATCCTTTTGTGGCGTTCCCACTTCACTATTCTTGTTGGGTTGGATTTCTTACGTGTAATCTTAGTTCTTGGTACAGGTCGAACAACAGATTGGGTTGATTTTTGCACGACGTGATTTCTAGCTTTCTTGGGTTTATTCCATCTTGTTCGTGGGTTCCCAAGATCGATTCTTGGTTGGGTTCACATCAATCTCTAGGTTGTTCCCTGCGTAAATTAGCAAGCAATGTGTTTTACAGGTCCAATTTGTCTCTCACATCCTCAAACAGTCTTTCGATCTGGCGTATCACCTCATCCGACATGTTGACTTGGCTATTAATCCTTTTTGAAGTAGAATCGTCTCTATTCGACATCCTAAATCTAATTTAATATTTGCCTTACGTGTATACGCTCGTGTATCACTCAAATTGATTTGTTCCCTCTATAAGTCTTATCACTCTGCCTTTTTTCACTTATTGCTTTCTTGCAAGTGTTTCAAAGAACTAATTCGATCTCAATCAGAATTAATCCTTGTAGAGTTTCAAATAAATATTTGAGTAAGAAAAATTTGATGCTCGAATGACTTAAGTATGAATTGTAACTTTGAATGGACACTAAGGAAATATTCATGAAGGTGTTTCTTGAATTTGAATTGGGCACTTTAAATTTGAATTTTTTTTTACTCAGACAAATGAAAATTGGACGATGCCGGTAATTTTTCGAATTTTTCATTTTTTGCTCGAAAATTCAACTAGATATCAGCAAAAGAAAGATAAAATGATTTGGATGCTAGATTAGGACACAAAAAGTTTTGAATTTTTTTTTGGTATTTTATTAATTGGAGACTTAAAAAAAAAAAAGAAGAACACGAAGAACGCGAAAAACATGAAGAAAGAAAAACAAAATATTCAAACAAAAAGGATAAATATATATGATATAATCTTGATTTTTTTGGAACTCTGATACCAACTGATATGAACTCACGTAGCAATAACAGCTATGAAACCCACCCAAGATTGATTCAACCCAAGAAAGCCAAGAAATCAATATGAAGAAAGCAATAATGCCTTGCAATAATCTCTCTATAATTATGTGTTTTATAATGAATATAATGAATCCTATAGGGAACCCATAAAACCTAGTTAGAAAACGGAATTAATATTCAAAATATCAAGAATTACCATAAATATAGAGTTTTAAATAAAATAAGTTTGTTTCCAAAAATCAAAAAATTCGGTGCCGAACTTATACTATGCGGCCGCATAGTGTTGGAGCATGCGGTCGTATAGTTCAAAAAAATTGCCTCCTTTGAGTCTTGGTATAAAGTCATGCGATTGCATGCCTAGGGTAACTATGCGGTCACATAGTTACTTTTTCTAGCTTTCGCGTTCACTGCTTGAACCAAATTGATTCATCTTATTTCTTCTTCTAATCCCAACACGAAACTTGTTCATTTGCTTGTTGTGATCAATGTTTCGTCCACCGTAGCTTGAGCAAGTCAATCCCATAGCCTCCTTGACTTGCTTCGCTTGCTACCTAATCACCAGTCCTCCTTCAACAATTAATGGATCCTTATCCGAACTTATTTTCATATCATGGATCACATCATCTAGCATTGATGCATTTAGTCTCGTCATTGCTTCTAGTCGAACAAATGATTTGTTAATCATTAATAACGCAAAGAAGTCTCATTTATCATGTATTTTATATTATTATTTCAATTTGTATTGAACTGCATTTTGATATAAACATATGATTTTTAGGTTTTAGTCATTTACATATAGATTAAAATTTTTTTTATATTTTTTAATTTAATATTCAGGGTCAACAACTGCCCTATCTGAGTCGAAGTTTTGCATTCGTCCCTAGCCATTCCTATTTAATTACGTTAGAGGTGATTGACATCTTAAAGTTTATTGAGAAGCCTTGTGCCCATTTCTAGCTGTTGTTTAGTGAGATATTTTAAGTTCATCTTCTCCACTTGGAGATGATTTCATATTGATTTAACTAATATGAGAGTATATAAAGTCCATACTTGATTTAGCTAAAAAATTGATAAAAATTAAGTTTAGATTAATAATTAATTTTAATTACATATTTATTAGATTCATATTTTTTTATCAAATTTTAATTATATATTTTATCAACTTTTTATCGAAATCTACTCATAATTTATATACCCTACTTGATTTAGCTAAAAATATTGATAAAAATTTAAGTTTAGAGTAATAATTAATTTTAACAACATACTTATTAGAGTTATAATTTCTATCAATTTTTTAATTATATATTTTATCAACATTTTATCGAAGTCTACTAAAATATTATGTTTAACTAAATCAAACACGATTTTACAAAAAATAATACAAAAAAAAACTTCATTATAATTTTTTTTTTAAATTTCACCTTACAAAAATACTTTGCCCAAACCAAAAGTCACTGACACAGTTAGTGATGGCAAAATAATCCATTCAACTCGATATCCATGGTCCCATCCCATTCATGGCGGGGGTCACCCGTCTAACCGAGTAAACAAGGTGGGGTAATTGTCCTGAAACGGGTACGGAGCGGGTACATGAAACATAGTCCTCGTTATGCTACCCACCCCGTTTAAAGATAATTTCAAATTTAAATTTTTTATCAAACAGAAATAAAAGATTTATTATCTTTTTCAAGAGAAATAAAAGATTTATTATCTTTTTCAAGAGAACATGAGTTATTAGAAAAAAATATTTATCAATTAAAGACATAAAAACATAAAATAAAAACATAAAAATATATAAATGGGGCAGTGGAACTGTCCCGCTCCGTCCCATTATGTCCCGCTTTAATCGAGTACGAAAATTAGATAAAGTGACAAAGATAATCGACGAGACGATAGTGAAAATGACATATTCCTGATTCGTCTCATATCCATTATGTTGTCATCCAGACATTTGCATAAAGAAGGAAAAACATGTGTTAACATTGAAATCATTAAATTATGAATAATGCTATTTATAGTCGCTTATTACTATAGTCGTCCTACGTGGTTTACATATGATTGTTAGAATTTGATGTATTAATGTAATATTTTTTATTATCTCGTGTATTAAATTATTAGTCTCCATATGTATGCTTCTGTATCAATGATTGAAAATAGCATTATTCTTAAAATATTAAGTTGTCCAATTCGATGCTATTTACGTCAATTTCTATAGTAATCACAATCACCAGTCACATGTTCACAAGATACGTCAAAACAAGACAATGAGAGAGAGAGAGAGAGAGAGAGGACTGCCCGCTC
>CAIGRP010007278.1:0-12251 GCA_903798385.1 Fraxinus cuspidata
GAGGCATCCTAAACCTACCTAAAATTATCTTGAACACCATAGGCCAGTCAGATGTGGCTAAGGACTGGGACCCCTTCGCCTCGATGTGAAGTGACGCATCTGCTACAAGTTAAGTCACCTCAAAGACACTTGTTGACAAGGCTTGGGGACCTTGATCTCAACGTATCAAAAATAATGATAAACAAGGTGATTGAATGTGACCTCATCGTTTCGAAATTAATGGTGCTTACGTGGCATTTTTGAGCTGCCAGTCATGTGACCTACCATATAGTCAGAAACATAACATTAACAACTATAGTTATATAAATATAACTTATAAAAACACGGGGATGGGTAACCTCCACTTGCTTCCTTACTTACTTTTTTGTGGCATTTTCCATTATAGTGCAATAACACATTGAATGTATGGTATTATCCAATGAGTGATTCTCATCAATTTCATAAATATACTTAATTGTTGTGTTGATTATGCCCAAAATCTCTGATACCATGTTAGGAATTTAAGGATCACGTATTGATCGATATCACTTGATATAAAATCAACCACTGGATTGAAATGTTGAAGTTATATGGCACAATAATGAAGTATATGATTGCAAACAAAAAAATAAAAAACAAAAGACAAGAAAATATGACATATGAATTAGGAGATTTTATTCTATCACGAATAATGAAGATGGAGAACTATTACAATGATCGTAAAAGCTAGTAATCACTTTTCTCACGGTATAAAATTATATAGAAGAGCTTAATAATTATAGGTATGTAGAGCGATGTCCGAAACCCTAATAGATGAGTTGTAGTTGAAATAGAATGTCAATAACGTGTTAAAACGCAAAAAGGGCATAGGCAGTATAACCCTGTCGCTCGAACAATAAACTAGTGACAGTCCGTCGCTCGAGCGACCAAGTCTTGGAAGAAAACCTGCATGTGTTGCTCTAGCAACCAACTAGCGAAAATACGACGACTTTTCTTTCTGGTTCATAATTTCAACCTCTTCAAGTCCAATACAAATTTCAACTCCCGATAAGGCTTCAAATATAATTTCAACTTGAATAAGACTCAAATAGCATTTCAAACTGAATTCATATTGACGTGCACTTCAATTAGAATTCTTCAATTACTTCAACAAGGAATTCGAGTCACGCCCAAATTTTAACAATCTTTACCTTGATACGAATTTCACTGCAACGAACAAAACTTCAAAATTTTCTCCACTTGGACAAGAAAATTCGTCTACAAGAAATGAACTGATTTTTCTCCACCTCTTCCAATGAATCTAAGCACTACTCTGTAGAATTACCTCTGATTCCTAAAAAATAATAATGATTTTAAAATTCACCAAACCGGGCAATGACACACCCCAAACCAAAATCAAACTCAAATGCTTTTATAGAAGGTCCCTTACATCTTCTACTACGCTGAACGCATACTCAATAAAATTAGCATCCACATACATTTTTCCATTGGGTCCGTCCCTAGCAATTGAATACAATGGCACCACAAGTAATGGTGGTAAAGCAGTATTATCCATATCCTCTGAACTCCACTGTGTTATATTCTTCAAATTCGACCCTTTACAAGCTCTTAAAAGTATTATACCAAACTGAATGTCCACCACGGTACCGAACCTGTGCTAATTGACTCTTTTAGATTCTGCACGACCCTACAAGATGTATAATTGAGACATTTTCTATCCTTCTAATACGACCGGGGACCCTTACAAATCTTCAAAGCTCCACCTCCACCAAAAAACTCATAACCCTTTGAATTAATGATAGACAACGAGATGAAATTCTTTTTCAAATCCGGTACATGTTGAACCTGACCAAGTATTCTAATTGTTCTATCCAAAAGTTTCAATTTGACCGTACTAATTCTAGCAACCTGACAAAGTGTGTTGTTTCTCATAACCACGACATATTTGAAAACAGTTTCATATGTAATAAACAAGTGCTTGTTAGAACACATATGAAACACAAGCTGAATCCAAAATCCAATCATTCTCTGGTTTAGACTCGATGTCAGAAATTGTTAAGAGACCTTTCTCACTTACAATGTTCTCTGTCAGATCTGCTTCACTGAAGTCTCTGATTGCTTCCCATATCACTTGCGGCCAACTTTTCTTTATACTGCAATTTGTAGCATTTCTTCTTCACGTGCCCCTTCTTCTTGTAAAAGTAACAAATCTGATTATTAAACTTAGATTTCGATCTTTCCCTTCCAGAACAACCATGAGCAACAAGAACTTCTCTATCTCTGACCTCAGACACCAGATGTTTTATATTCTCTTTTGAAAACAAAGCATCATACACCACATTTATGGTGAAAATATCATGACTATATAAGATCGGGCCTCTAAATGAAGAAAACGAAGTGGACAATGTACACAATAGGATCAAGGCCAAATCTTCTTCATCATACTTTACTTCCAAAGTTTTTAAATCAACGACTATCTCCTTAAATACACCCAGGTGATCTTCCAATGATCCTCATTCTCCTATTCAATAAAAGTATAAACGCTACTTGAGATACAACTTGCTTGTCAGACTTTTAATCATGCACAATTGCTCCAACTTCAACCATAAAGAAACTATCGAACCCTCCTTCAAAACATCTTGAAGAATGGTATGGTATTCGATAGATGAATATGGATGTGAGAAACCGCATTCTTATCCTTTCGTAATTTCTGCTACGCGGTCAAAATTGCGGGCATCTTGTCAATTCCCAGCAACACATCATCCAAATCCGGCTATACGAGTACTGCACGTGTCTTAACCCGCTATAGCGAAAATCTAGTGCTCTGATCCAAAAGCGGAATATTATATTTCATGAAAGTCATCATGAACTAAAAACCTCGAACAAATCAAACCATGCGCTCTACGAAACTGCTGAACTTAGGCTTTGATACCATTTGTTAGGTTAATTATGCCTAGAATCTTTGATACCAATTGTTGAAAATTCAAGAATCACTATTGCTAGATACCAATTGATATGAAACCAACCATCGAATTTAAATATTGAAGTTATATGACATAATAATAAAGTATCTGATCGCAAGTAAAAGAATAAAAGAAGATAAGAAAAAATGGCAGAGGAATTATGAGATTTTATTGCACTCGAAATAATGAAGATGAAAAAATATTACAATAATTCTAAAAGCTAGTAATCACTTTTCTCACACTATAAAATTGTATATAAGAGCCTAATATTTATAGGAAACATGTAGGGCGACGTTCAAAACCATAATAGATGAGTTGTAGTTGAAGTAGAATGTCAAAAACACATTAAACCGCGAGAAGGGTCTGAGCCGGATAACCCTATCGCTCGAGCAATAAGCTAGAGATAGGCTGACAACAGGTCTGCCGCTCGAGTGCCAGGTGGGTGATAGGCAATCAACCAAGTTTCGGGATAAAACCTGCAGCTTTTGCTTAAGCGGCCAGCTAGCAAAAGTACGACAACTTTTCTTCTTGGTCCATAATTTCAATATCTTCAAGTCCAATACAATTTTCTGCTCCCAATAGGGCTTCCAAATAGAATTTCAACTTGAATAAGATTTCAATATCATTCCAAATTTAATTCCTCTGGACGTGCACTTCAATTATAATTTTTCAATTACTTCAATAAGAAAATCAGGTCACACCAAAATTCTAATATTAACGAATTTTAAAACTAACTTTGATTTTTGAGCTCAAATGGCACTTAATAACCACGCAATTTGTTAATTGCCAAACCAAATGAAAAACTTAAACAAAAGTTCGTGAAGAACTGCCAATTCGAGGAATATACTTAATCAAACAATTATGAAAAATTGTCGAGCTAAAAGAGTAAACTTGAATAAATATCTATTTGCAACTTATTGCTAGTCTAAAGCATAATTATAGATAATATTTTAAAAAGTTCTCAGCATATCCAGAGTCAAGCTGCTCACATTCGTCCAAAATAAAGAATATGTTGAACAATTTTCTTAGAAGGCAAGACGATCATAATCTATGGTCAGCCATCAATAATCGAAGGACTTACGGGATAGCATTCAGTGATCAGGGACGTACAACTAACCTCAGCAACAAATAATTATAAGCGAAGCAATTGAAAATCTCCAGATCGGCTCTGGCCACATTGAGATTTTTTTTCTTTCGTAAAATAAGTGATATTCTTCTTGATAATAATTGAGATAAACTTAATTTGATAACGACAAGTAGATTAGGCAAGTAGCACATTTGTGTGATCGTAATAAAAATTATTTCTAGGCCTCTATCAATGTTAAGCCTTGATAGCAGATGCTCTGCACCTACACTCATTGTCAAGGCTTATAGGTTTTGAGTGATGAATAATTTGAAGAAAAAAGGAATTGTCTATCACTAACCCCTACTTGTTGTTCATCACTTAAGCTGAATTGATTAAGATCACGATGTTTAGGGATGCATAGCAGTTTAAAAGGTTGGAATTGAGACAATTGTTATCGGAGTCAAGGTTAGACGTTGTTCATGATGGTTCTAAGAAGAAAGTACTGGGATATGTGCTCCAAAATATTAGGACTTTATTGTAATAAAATATGTTTTGAATGTTAATGAATAAAAGACGTGTATTAATTTTCAATATGTGTATAAAGTGCCTTTGATTAATGAGTGAAATATGGTTAGTATATAAGACAATATTTTGTATATTGATTGAGAAAGTAATTTTTACAACTGCAGAATAAGATGTTGTCGCTCTACTTTGTTAAGATTGTAATTATTGTTACTCTACCAATTGGAGTATGTAGTTTATCTTGATTGTGGCGAGAAAACGTCAACAGTAGTGACCTAGTACATTTGATATATCTAGAAGCTTATTGGACACAATATTTTTGTGTAAGAGTTTAATTCTAGTGCATGACTATACTCAAGAAAATTAAACTCTACTTCGACTAATTTATGATTTACCTTAATCTGCTACGAATTAATAGTTGTTCATCGTGAACTCTAAGATCTTTGATGTGTGATGAAATGTAAGAGGATTGTTCTATATTGATAGAAGGAAATGGCGGGAGGAAATAAAATTCGATTTAACAAAATGAATAATTCATACAATGAGAGTGAGCTGCCTATTTATACACAAAAAGGGCAACTAGCTTAACAGAATGGAAAGGGATAAAATGACATAAATACCCTTATGCTATTTACAATTCAACACCACCCCCCCCCCCCTCAAGATGGCAAGTGTATATTCAACACTCTCATCTTGCTAAGTAATGAATTAAATCTGACTCCTCC
The DNA here is from genome assembly GCA_903798385.1 of Fraxinus cuspidata. NCBI lineage: Eukaryota > Viridiplantae > Streptophyta > Magnoliopsida > Lamiales > Oleaceae > Fraxinus > Fraxinus cuspidata. The sequence goes on from CAIGRP010007278.1 coordinate 5,256, forward strand.
TAATGACTTGGTTAATAAATCAGCCAACTGAGCTTGGGAAGCCGTATGCAGCATATTTACTTCCTTTGTCCGAACTTTGTCCCTCATTAGATGACAATCAATTTCTATGTGCTTTGTTCTTTTATGAAAAACTGGATTGCTAGCTATGTGAATAGCCGACTGATTGTTACAAAACAACAAGGCAGGTCTGGTATGTTCAATGCTCAGGTCCTTTAGTATGTTATTTAACTAAGTAAACTCACAAACCACAGCTGCCATGGACCTATATTCCACTTCAGCTGAGAACCTTGACACTGTATGTTGTTTCTTGGACTTCGATGACACTAGTGAATCTCCTAGAAAAATACAATAACCTGTAATAGACCTCCTTGTGTCCGAACATGCTGCCCAATCCGCACAACAATAGCCCTTGAGTTGAAGATCAGACTTGCTAGAAAAGAAAAACCCTTGTCCTAGTGTGCTCTTCAAATACCTTAGTACATGGTAAGCTGCATCTAGATGAGGCTGCTTTGGCAATTGGAGAAACTGGCTCAGCACCTGAACTGCAAGTCTGGTCTAGTTATTGTTAGATATAAATTCTCCCCACTAGTCTTCTGTAGATGCTTGGGTCTGCAATTGATTCACCTTCATCCTTTTTCAATTTCAAGTTGTATGGTAAAGGGCTGTTAGTTGGTTTAGCTCCAAGGTAGCCTGCATTTTGCAAAACATCTAGTGCATATTTCCTTTGACAAATTGATATACCTATTGAATTTCTTGCTACTTCAAGACCTAGGAAATACTTCATGATCCCCAAATCTTTTAGCTTAAATTGCTTGTTTAATTCAGCCTTGAACTGCTTGATGTAAGATAGATTGTTTTCCCCAATAATTATATCATCTACATATATGAAGAGAGTACAGTGAATAAGCAGCCATCTTTCTTGCTAAACAAGGAGTAATCAGACTTAGATTGCTTGAAACCCTATGAGAGAATGTGTGTTGTAAGCTTTATGTTCCATTGCCTCGAAGCTTGTTTCAGCCCATAGATGGAATTGTTGAACTTACAAACCAGTTGTTCACCATGCTTTCCCTTCTGCTCATAACCTGGAGGCATAAGCATAAAAACCTTCTTATCCAACTCACCATGAAGAAAGGCATTATTGATGTCCAATTGATGAAGATGCCAATGTGTGTTGGCTGCAACAGCCAAGAGAGTTTTTACAGTAACTAGTTTTGCAACAAGGAAAATGTTTCTTCAGAGTCTAGTCTAGCTCGTTGAGTGAATCCCTTGACTACCAGGCGAGCCTTCTTCCTTTCTTCAGTTCCATCTAAGTTTAGCTTGACTTTGAAGACCCACTTACAAGCTACTGAAGTTTTATAATCAGGCAACTTGGTAACATCACACGTGTTGTTAGAAACCAGTGCCCGATATTTAGCATCCATAGCTTCCATCCAAGTAGGATATTGTGATGTTTCTGTAAAGGTCCTTGGCTCATAAATAGTAGATAAGGCCAAGGTGTAACCTCTGTGAGCAAGAAATAGCAAATCATAGCCCAAGTAATCCTCAATGGGATATTGCTTGCTAAATTTAGAATCCTTCACCACCGAATCTGATTGAGTAACTGGCAACTGAGACATGAGACTACAATGATAGTCTTGTAAATATGAAGGAGTATGTTTCGGTCTATCAAAAGTTCATGTAGGCATGGGATGAGGAAAGGGAGATACCGCATGTGAGGATTTGGTAGTATCAGCAGATGGAGAGGAAGGTGCAATAGGTGAGAACGAAGCTGAATTGGGAGAATCTGATATGTTTGATCTATCTGATACTGATATTGGAGTGAACTCATCAATGTTTGGATGAGAATGTGTTGGGAAAAGAACATGAGAAGGTTGAACAACATCATCAGATTTGGACAATAAAATAAGAAAAGTAGGATGATGAAAAGGAAAAATATTTTCATGAAAAGAGACATCTATGGACACAAAACCTGCATTGGTTTTGAGATTGTATAGTTTATATGCCTTCAATCCATATGGATAACCAATAAAGAGGCAGGGTACAGCTCTAGTATCAAACTTAGTTCTATATCTTTTCAAGGTTGAGGCATAACAAAGGCACCCAAAAATTTTGAGATGAGTATAAGAAGGTGTGGTATGGAAAAGCATTTCATAGGGAGATTTATTTAAGTAGCTTGGTAGGTGTTCTGTTAATAATGTGAGTGGCTATTAAGATACAATCACCCCAAAATTGATGAGGCAAGTTTGCTTGGAATTTAAGGGCTTTAACAATGTTTAAAAGGTGCTGGTGCTTTCTCTCAACCACACCATTTTGTTGAGGTGTTTCAACACAACTCAACTGATGTACAATGCCTTTGGAAAGATAAAAATCACTCATGTTGAATTCCAAACAATTATTAGACCTATGGGTCTTTATATTACATTGAAAATGAGTTTGAATGAGATGATAGAATGACTGAATAAGGGTTCTAGTTGCTCAAGTCATTCTGCTATAGTCATCAACAATAGTTAGGAAATACTTGGAGCCATCTAAGGAATTGATGAAATATGACCCCCAAATGTCACAATGAATGATTTTAAACACTTGTGAAGCTTTAGTATCACTGTTATAGAAATGCAATCTGTGTTGTTTGGCCAAGGGACAGATAGTGCAATGCAATTCTTTATTGATAGTAATATTAGGAACCAATTTAAGTAAAAAAATAGTTTGGTATTGGGCAAATGTCCTAAACGACAATTCCAAATATCAATGTTTATCTTGACATCAGTAGTGTTAATAGTATTACAAACAGGATCATACTTATTACATTCAAAAAAGAAACTAGGACGAAAAACAGTAGGGTGAATAACAGAGTTCCTGGTGTGGGAGATATCAAAATCTGATTTGAGTTGATGACAATGGTGTGAGGACTAATCATTGAGTTGAAGATGAAGATGTTGAAAATGATATAATGCTCAAGTTTGCCTACCCCAATCGTCCTCCATATTGAAATATCCTGGATAAAGCAATAATCATGGAAAAACATTAGACAACAATTATGTTGAAGTGTCAACTTGCTGACAGAAATTAAGTTGAACTTAAATGAAGGTACAACAAGCACATTGGTTAAGAGTAAAGTATGAGACAACTTTACTGTTCCAACGTGTGTAACAACAACACCATCACCATTAAGCAACTTCACTGAAAAACCAACAACAACAATCACAGTAAACAAATGCTTAACAGAATAAACCATGTGTTCTGAAGCACCAGTATCTATGATCCATTTATTTGCTACTGAGGAAACATTGAACTGAATGTGATTAGCTGAGAAGGCAAATGAATCAGGCTCTGAGGTTGAAGGTGTAACCACATCCTTAGGTTGTTGACTATAGGTTGAGAATTGGCTCTGTAATTGAGGTATTAAATAGACAGAATTTGCTGGCATTGATTTGGAATGATTATGAGATGTGACAAAGAATTCAATATTTCTGCAGCATCACCAGGAAGTGTTTGGCTATGATGTGCCTGTCCAGCATCATTAGCTACCGGAGGCTTTCCTTTGCCAAATTTGTGATTATGAGGATATCTTATTATCTTGTAGCATTTCCCTTTAATATGCCCAAGCATACCACAATAACTACATATAGGCCTCTCTTTCTTCAGAGAGACATTAGTTGAATTAAGTCTCTGATTAAAAAGATTAAAAGGCCTTTGCACAACTTTGCCAATAAAAGCTGCTGAATCATACGTTGCTTGTTTGTAAACAACTACATCATTTTGCCTCTCATCTTGTAAAACAAGTGCAAATACCTTATTCAGTGAAGGCAATGGATCCATCTGTAGGATCCGATCTCTAACTCCAACAAGATGTTCATCTAGCCCCATGAGGAACTGCATGATCTGATCCTCACGCTTGTAATCAGTATTATCAACACCATGCCTATAATTCTCTAATTCCTCCCAAAAACCTTTGAGCCTATTAAAAATAGGAATTAACTGAATTATTTGCCTGAGAAATTGAAGCGAATTGTTTCTTCAATTCATAGATTCGATGAACATTCCCCTGATTGTATCGATCTCGAAGTTCAATCCATATATCTCTTGCCGAATCCTTGTGCATCACACTTGGATAAAGTTCCTTTGGGATTGAATTGATGATCCAAGAGGAGATAACATGATTGCATCTCCTCCAAGTACTGTAAAGAAGATCATCATGAGATGGTTTGGTGATAGATCCATCTACAAAACCTTCTTTATTTTTAACACTGAGTGCTATGGTTGCTGCTCGACTCCATGTCGCGTAGTTCTCCTCAGCAAGTGTAACTGAAATCAGCTGCATTCCAATGTTATCTCCATAATGAATAGAGTAAGGACTCCTTGGATCACTCATCAGTCGATTAACCAGAGAAACCACATCTCCTCCAGTTGCATTGTCAGCTGATGACTCGAAGAATGAATTTGCTTGCTCAAACTGGTTTTGAACCTCGCCTGAACGCTAGAGTCTTTCGCCATCGCTGAGAAGCTCTACAGCTCTGATACCACGATGAAATGTAAGAGGATTGTTCTATATTGATAAAAGGAAATGGCGGGAGGAAATGAAATTCAATTTAGCGAAATGAATAATTCATACAATGAGAGTGAGCTGCCTATTTATACACAAAAAGGGCAACTAGCTTAACAAAATGGAAAGGGATAAAATGACATAAGTACCCTTATGCTATTTTACAATTCAACAATGTGCCAATACATGAGATCTAATTATCGGGTCAAATACATTAGTGCGTTGTGAACCATAAGCAAGCAAAGTAGTATATGATTATCCATGTTTGGAATCTATCGTCAATTCAAAGGGTAAAAAAATCCACTAAAGTATTTTCTTCTAATCAATTTTAACCTAAACTCAGTATTTGGTGATGATCGAATTGTTATTGTGATTTATTCACAAAAACTATTTGAGAAAAATGTTAAATTAAGTAAAAAAATAATTAGTAGAAGTACTACCGGCAATTCAGACCCACACTATTTATTTATGTCAAGTTAGAGTAATGGATTAACATAGCAACTCAACATGATTTAATTATTGAGAATTGAAATAATATTACTTCTATGGTTTTTTTTTTTTCGATAAGTCAGTCTTGGGCTTTTATTGAAATAAGTCTAGACTAATAATTGTCTGCACAGATCAGATCAAACAATTTGTGTTCAATTATTATAGCTTGATTTATATAGGTCCAACTGTATCCCTTTAATAGATCCATAAAAATTGAAGGACTTAATTATATATATAACTGAAGTCTAAGGTTACATATATTACCTAGTTAAAGTAAATTGAAGCCAACTTGTTGGCCAAAAGTAAAACTCAAATTTCAAATAAATAAAGCCAAAATTCGAATTTGACCACATATGGTAAGTTTGAGCATGTACTTGGAAGTGTTTTATATTACTTAGAACTTAAATTTCAAGTTTCTAACTACAACATATTTTTTAAACAAGAAAGTAAGATTTATTCAAGCCCATATAAAGATTTGAAGTCTAGAGATTTTCCATAACAACTTTTCTTGAAATCGAGTAACTAACAAGTGTTGTGGCATTGAACTAGGTTCTTTATTTTTTTATTATTCTCAGTCAGATCTTGGTTCCCATTTATTTGAACTTGGAGAATGCTAAGAAAATTCAAAAGTTAAGAGGAAATTCAATAAACTCAAGATTATTGATAAAGAAACGGAGATTCAAAGAATTCATACAGCTCGAAGGAGATTAATCACACGGCAAGTCTTTCACTTTAATGCCTATATGATTAATTATTTATATATTCAACATATAGTATTCTTGAAAATAATCCGTGTCCCAAGATTTGCTTTTTGTTTTTCATGGTCTTTTTGTGACTACATTTTCAACAGAAAAATCACAGTTATAGCAAGGTTCGTTATGTTGCGATATTGAATGGAAGACTTGAATGAGTAATGAGAAAAATCATTAAAACGTCTGGTAATTTTGAGTATGATTTTGGGACACTTGAAGCTCATGTGCTTGAAAGATTAGTTTCATCTAGGAAAGAACTCCAAGCTTCCCTCAATGCAGTGGCCACAAGAAATGATCACAATCAAGTTTCTCTTAATGCAATTAGAGGTGGCAACCGAGTCGGGCTGCTCGTCGGCTCGGTCGCTCGGCTCGGCAAAAATGAGCCCGAGTCCGAGCACGAGCTGAGCCTGCTCGGTTCGTCTGATGGGCGAGCAGCTCGTCGAGCTGAGCCCACGAGTAGGCTCGTGGGCTCGTCCTTTATACGAGCCACGAGCCGAGTACTCGTGGGCTCGTCCTTTATACGAGCCACGAGCCGATTAGGCTCGTGGCTCGTAAAAAAACATTAAAAAAAGTTAAGTGACCAGAACGGTCACTGAATAAAATTTAGTGACTGTTCTGGTCAATAGTGGCCAAACGGTTACTGAAGTTTTTTAGTGCCGACTCGTGGCTCGTAAAAAAACATTAAAAAAAGTTCGGTCACTGAATAAAATTCAGTGACTGTTCCGGTCAATAGTGGCCAAACGGTTACTGAAGTTTTTCAGTGACCATTTGGTCCTTTTATTTATTTTTATTTTTTTCATTTCATTTTTCCCTATAAATACTCATCAATTACAACATATTTTTCTCACCAAAATCTATATACTCTTCATTCCACATTTTATTTTTACATTATCGAGTTGTAATCTTAATTTTACGATTTATTTTCTATACTGTTACATAATTTTCATTCATATCTCAATTCAACATTCAATTTCAATTATTCACAAATGGATTCACGTTAATTTGTTGAAAACTTGTTCAATATCTGGAATGAATTTGCGGGTCTAAATGAATTACCAATTCAAGAAAATATTCAAGATTTCGATACTCATGAAAGTAGTCGTCCAATTTATTTGGATGACGTTGATATTGATACCAGTATCCAATTGATTTGGAACAAGATCAAGATCAAGAACCTACATTAGATATTCCCGATGTAAGAGGGAAAAGAAA
>CAIGRP010007284.1:0-18179 GCA_903798385.1 Fraxinus cuspidata
CAATTTTAATAATATTCTCCAAATTTTTCTCTTACTAATAAAAAAATGTCAGATGTCATATTTTGTGACCTAATATCCATCCAAAATCTCACTTAACTACATTTTTGAACTATTATGTATATCTAAGAGATACATCTCATTTTTAATAGACTCATATTCCCAAACTTATTATCAAGAACTTACATAATCGATTATGAGTTTAAGACAACTCATATTTGGTTATATACGCGTCCAAAGTTTATATATTTGGAAGGTACTAACACTAAGAAAAATTCATTTAAGTGACACATTGCAGTTAACCAATACTCTTCCCAAAAGAAAATACATAAATTTGACTGCATTATCTCAAGTCTCATCATATTCAATAATATTTTATTATTTCTTCCCAATAAACAATATAATTATTGCTGATCAAGAGATAATCAATCCAATAAGAAATTCACTTTTATTACCTAGATCATAGATTTCTTGTGATAGAGATTCACGCTCTCAAACAATTCTCAAAGTCTCATCACATTCAATAATATTCTCAACTTAAGAAAATCAGAGGCACAACTTAAATATGTGAATATATATATAAATGTAATGAAAATATGAAATTCCATATTTATCTCTCAAGAAATTCAAATGAATTTACTCAATAGAAGTTTAGCTCTTACAGTTTTGAATGATTTTCTCAACTCAAAATCTCGAACCAGAGCACAAATATCCATAACAACACCACTGATGAATAGAAACTACCAGTATAAGTTCAAGTAATAGACCACTTTTTAGAAGAACAAAAGTTGAGATAAAGTTTAGTGGAGCCTTTACTACTATCTTAATATCAAATAGGAGGCTAGTTTCTCCATTTTGCGAAGGATGAAGTTTTGCTGATCCTCTTGTAAAAATTCAAATTTACATTAAAATTTCAAAACCTCGTAATTTCTTCGTTTTAACTCCAAAATTTTAGTTCTTTACATGATTGGAATGCTTATTAAAATACCTTTCGAACAATAATAATTTTACTGCATAATTATTAATGTATAGAAAACAATAAATTATCAAAAGATGTCATTAAATACCACATAATTTTTCAAAACTTTGCATATAAAATTCATAACCCAATTGTATAATGTAATGATATATTTAAGCATGTATTACATCAAGGAATTCAACCTTATGGTTGTGATGCCAATAAAAAAATTTGTAGCATACTTTAACATGAATTTCGGGTCAAAATGCTTATTTGAAATAATGAATTCTAAAATCTTTTGAATGATTGAATCACCTTATTTTCCAAAACTTCAAATGTACAATTTTCTTACACTCCAATGGTTCCAATCCCGATCACAATGAAGGGGATTATTAGCCAAAACCTAAGTGCCAATTTTTGTGAGTTTTCATGTCAAAATAGTGGTTCTAATTGCCTTGCAATTTTGATGATATTTTCCATACTAATTTTCACAATTTTTTTTTGTCATCTTCTCCCTCTCTTCTTTTGCTAGACAAAAAAATTGGAAGTTTTATGGGAGTTATGGTATGTTATGGGGAGTTGTGGATTTGAATTCAAAATTCAAATAACTCCCACCAACCCTTTTAAAATCTTGTGGGGTTGGGTCACCCCACATGGACGACTCATGATCCATATTTTCTAACAATTTAAGAATCTAAATGAAAAAAATAAACTACGATGTCATTGCATTTCGAAATTATGCACTCGCAGATTAATCCATACCTGAAGAAAAAAGCAGATCCCAAATGAGTTCTTTCACTAACTGAATGAACAAGGCTAGTAGAGTAGCCTTAAAAATTGTCTTGGTCTATTGGCTAAGTTCATATAAATGAACCCTCGTGTGAAAAAATTAAATTTGCCAATTTAGACGACTGGTAGGGGTCAGCAGATTAAATATAATACTGACCTGTACTATTTGAGTACCTCGAGTTGGCTTTCATCCTAGTCCGTCTAGATTATGAGAACTAGACAAATCCAGTAGCCAATTATTCCACCCATGCCATCTTTAATCACTACGGATCTTATTGTCTATTTTGGATTGAAGGTATTAAGTGTCACAACTTTGTTTATTCTAATGCATATGCAGGTTATAATAGTAAAAAAAAAAAAAATCATAAATTCAGATTACCAAATGCAACACACAGGGAATGAGTTATTTTAGGTGTTCATATTCATACGTGGAGCCTAAAAGTGGGAAAGGGACCTTCAAAATATATGATCTTGGCTATTAGCGGTTTCTAATGGGATATAATCTAATTAAAATGGACAAATATGGCCCCTATCAAGAGGGAAAATGTCAGCTAGGAAATTCAGAAGCTCTTCATCCCTTGTTACCTTGACAGTATCACAATACCGCAGATTTCGGTGATTGTTTTCTTTAGTGTTCATCCATGCACGAAGTATGTGCTCCAGAGCTATTGCCAATAACACCGGAGTCTCTGCACTAATCACGTGATAATATGTTCACAACAAGGAGAAACTTGAGATGTTATGAAGATCAAAAGATAATTTCTCAAGTGGAACTTCAATCCATCAAAATTTGTAATCATGACCAACAATATCAGTCATACATTTTATAATATAAAAAATTTGTTTCTAAATATGTTCACTTATCATTATGAGAGTTACAAAAAGTCAGCCTTGTACTAATTCATAGAGTTCTCAGCATTTTCTTCGGATAATATAAATATTTTTCTAATTTAGTGTTACTTAATTATGGAAGTTTTCTTTCATTTGGAAATCTTGTGAGAACAAAGCTAGTTCAGATATTCCTAATATTAATTGTTTATCAGATTTAGGTATAAGCAGTTGTTGGTTCTATATATTTGCAAAATGAGAGACAAAAAGAAAATAAAATCGTTATCAATTACTTGTGCTTTTTTGACATAAAATAAGAATGAACTATATATTGAAAATAAATTTTATAGAAGGAAAAGTTAGGAGCCATTTTTTTCTATTGGATCATTGATGGAAAAAGGAGCTGTACTGTTCCTTTCATGCTTACAAGATTGGCTCCTCCATTTGCAAAAGGTACCATCATGTTTACTCCGCTTATTAGCAATAACTGCAATGAGGGGGTAACACAAGGAAATTCATTACAAGATCACTTATTCGTAGACTTTAAAATGTTAAAATGCATCATTAAAACTTCTGGAAAGGCCCTCGAGGATGAAGAGCACCTTATTGAATTGACTGTCCAACTTTTGTTTGTGATGTCTATTATTCTCTGATGATATTTTAAAGTTCGTAGGGTAAATAAGTAAATTAGATTAGAAAGGTTTGGTGGTTTATGTGAAGTATATTTTGTATAATAAAAATAGTAGGGAATAATTTTAAATTGGACAAGATAATTGAATGAGGAAAATTTAATTAATTGGATAGAATTTTACAATGGCACAAGACTTTTAGGGTCACAATCCTTTTATATTTCTATACACAACAATTGAAGTGGCAACTCCTATTTATAGCATACAAAAGTTGGTGGCTTGCCTTTAGAAAATTCTTATTTTTGCATTATTTTATCTTACTTGGTCTTTAAGGAATTCTAGAGTTTTTTTTTTTTTAATTTATAGCATACAAAAGTTGGTGGCTTGCCTTTAGAAAATTCTTATTTTTTTTCATTGTTTTCTTTTACTTGGTCCTTAAGGAATTTAAGAGTTTTCTGATATTTTCATTATTTCATATTTTAATTTTGCTTGCTTCCCAAGAATATCTAGTGAATTCTAGATAATTCTTTAACCCCTAAACTTTTCTTGTTTTCCAAGTTAGTCTAGAAAATTCTAAAAATATGCAACAATGTTAATACTCCTTCTTGCTGCATATTTCGGTAACTCCAATAATTTCTAGTAATAACTTAAACTTTACTCGTGGTAACGCCTTTGTAAATATATTTGCAAATTGTTCTTCAGTCTTGTAAAGTTTGAGCTCTATCTCTTTGTTTTCTTTAGCTTTCCTGATAAAGTGATACTTGATGCCAATGTGTTTGGTTTTGCTATGAAATACATGATTCTTGGCCATTGCTATTGCTAACTTGTTGTCGCTGTAAATTCCTGTAGCTTCATCTTGTGGGTCACCCATTTTTTCAAGTATGTGGTTTAGCCATATAGCTTGTCTTGTTGCCATTGCTGCTGCAATATAATTTGCTTTAGCTAATCATTGTGCAACCGTTGCCTGTGTTTTTGATGCCCAAGAGAATATTTCGGAACCTAATGTGAATGCATAGCCTGATATACTTTTCATATCATCCACCGATCTGCTCAATCATTATCAGTATACCCAAGTAGTCTTGAGTCAAGCGTAGACTGATACCATATTCCATAGTCTTTTGTTCCTTGGAGGTATCTAAGTATCCGCTTTACAGCTCCATAGTGAACTTGACTTGGATTCTGCACGAATCTTGAAAGTAGGTTGCCTGCATATATAATGTCCGGCTTTGTAGCAGTGAGATAGAGTAAACTTCCAATTAGGATTCAAAATTGTGAACTGTTTGTTTTTGGAGTACCGTTTTCCTTTTTGAGGGATTTATTACTATCCATAGGTATTGCTATAGTCTTGCAACCTTCTATCTTGAATTTCTTTATAAGATTACTAGTATACTTTTTCTGAGCAATGAAGATCTCATCTTTAGATTGAGTTATCTTGATTCCAAGAAAGTAGTGCATCAATCCCAGACTAGTCATCTCGAATGTTTTCATCATGTCTTTCTTGAATTTCTCGTTCATACTTTCTTCATTCCCTATATAGATGAGATCATCAATATATAGAGAGATTATAAGTGTACTGTTTGTACCTTGATTTTTGATGTATGGAGTTGGTTCACTTTGGCTCCTATTGAATCCTTGCCAAGTCAAATAGTTGTCTATTCTACTATACCACGCTCTTGGAGCTTGTTTTAATTTATATAGCATCTTCTTTAGTATGAGAACTTTATCTTCTTTACCTCATACCACGTACCCTTGAAGTTGCTCAACATAAATTTCTTCTTTAAGATAACCATTAAGAAATGCTCATTTGACGTCTAGCTAGTAAATCTTCCACTTTTTCTATGCAGCTAGTGCAATCATCGTCCTTATAGTGTCAAGACTTGCAACTGGAGCAAATGTCTTATTGTAGTCGATGCTAAACTACTGTGAGTATTCTTTGGCGACTAGTCTTGCTTTATGTTTTTGGATTGAGCCATTAGCGTTAAGCTTTATCTCGTAGACCTATTACCTCCCACGAGTTCTTTATCTTGAGAAAGATCTACAAGCTCCCAAGTGTCATTTTTCTCGATCATTTTTATTTCTTTGTCCATAACTTTTCTCTATCCAAGTTGTTTTGAAACTGTTTCATAGCTTTCAGGTTCAACAATTATTAAGTTGCAGTTTTAATATATTTCTGATAATTTTCGTGTTTTTCTTGGCAATGATTTTGGTGAGTCAACTGGTTCTTCTATCTTTGCTTGCTCTGGTTGATTGTTCTCATCAACGTCACCCTCCTGTTTTTATGGTTGTGTTAGGATACTGATAGCTTTTCTTTCTACTTGACCAGTCTCCCAGTTGTAGGCGGCATCTTCATCAAACTTAACGTCCCGACTTATAATTAGCTTCTTTGTTCTCAGGTTATAAAATAGATAGCCTTTAAATTGAGTGCTATAACCTAAGAAGATTCCTTGTTCCGTCTTTTCCCCGAGCTTACTTCTTTTCTCTTGTGGAATATGTATGTAGCAGATGCATCTGAAAACTTTAAGGTACTTTGTTGATGGTTTTCATGCGCTCCATGCTTCAACTGATATTTTGTCTTGCACCGCTTTAATAGAACACCGATTTAATAAGTAGACTATAATGCTTACTGCTGATACCCATAAGGTTTTTGGAAGACCTTTTCTCCATTAGCATAGCTCTAGATGTCTTCATTACTATTTTACTTTTTCTTTCTCACATGCCATTTTGTTCAGATGCGTATCCAACGGTGAATTGATGCTCCATTCTTTCATCTTCACAAACTTGTTGAATTCATTTGATGTGTATTCTTTACCTCTTTCGCTTCTGATTGTCTTGATATTGCGATCACTTTGCTTTTTGACATAGCCTTTGATCTTTTCTCAAAAACTTAGGACTTTTCGAGTAAAAAGTATACCTATGTCATTCTAGTGTAATCATCTATAAAGAGAATGAAATACATGTTTTGCTCATGCGATGGGGTATGCATCGGGCCGTATATATCTGTATGAATAAGCTCAAACGACTCGTTAGCTCTCCAAGATTTTTTGGACGGAAATGGTTGATGGTGTTGTTTCCCGAGCAAACATCACTCGCAAACTTCTTTAATCTCCTTTATGACTGGTAAATCTCTCATCATGCTCTTTTCCTGAATGATCTTCAACCTATAGGAGTGGATGTATCCAAATCTCCTGTGCCACTGCCATGATTCGTCAACTTGCATCGTCATTGCCGCATTGTTTGCGTATCTATATTGGATTGGGAAGTATCCATTCTTCCGCTTTTTGACTTTTGCAATCACAAGAGATTTATCTCTCTTGTTACAGATCGTGCAAGATTCACCTTCAAAATGTAAAGTATATCCCTTTTCCATCATTTGACTTATACTTAGTAGATTTCGACATATTGTAGGGACCAAGAGAACTTCATTAATGTATCTCTTGCCCTTTTTTGTATCAACGACAAAAGTATTTTTGTCTGTTGCCTCTATGAAATTTGCATTGTCAATTTTTATTTTTGTGTTTATTTTATTAGATAGCAAAAAATACTTTCATCTTTCGTCATGTAATTATTGCAGCCACTGTCTAGATACCATGCATCTAATTTCTTTCAGTTACATTCTTGTTGGAAGCATAAAATAGACTTCCTTCTATATCATTTTTTTCAAAGAAAATAGCTTGATAATTTTATTTAAAATGATAAAATTTTTCTTTATGTCCAAATTTTTTATAGTATGACACTATGATTTTCATTTGAACCAACAATCTATTTCCAAATGACTTTTTCTTTTACAAACGCCACGTGAAGGTTACTTGTTGTTATTATCAATTTCTTTATCTTTTTTTATTTTTATTTTTTTTAAAATTTTCTCCCACCTTCTTTAGATTTGAAACCACATAATAACTTTAGATTGAAAACCATTTTCTGTGTTATTTTCAAAACGTCATTCTAATCTTTTTTCATGGACTTCCTATGAATCCATTAATTCTACAACTGTTATTTTATCTATATCTTTAGACTCCTCAACAGTTGCAATAATTTGATCATATTTTTCTTTGCAAGTAATTAAATTTTTTCAACAACTTTTTTTTTCAGGAGCATTATCTCCATAAGATCTTGGTTAATTTACTATTTTATTTATTATTGAATAATAATCTTTTGCAGTTTCAGAATATTTCATTTTTAGATTTTTTAAATTCATTCTTAAAATTTGAAGATGGCAAGTACGTACATTGTCACTGCCGTAGAACTCCTCCTTCAACTCATCCCAAGCTTGTTTTGCCTTTTAGCTCCCATGATTCTCGAAACATAAGTGTTTGTCAAGCTCATTTGTAAAGCAAGTAATTCTATAGAATCTTGTTGTTGATTATCTTTAAATCCTTCCTTTGTGTATTAGTTAGAGTGGAAATGTTATATATATTAATATAATCGCCGTTGACGACATCCCATAAATTTTGCGCACAAAAGGTCTTCATTTTAAAGGACCAAAAATCATAATTGTCTCCATTAAATGTTGGAATTGTTGGGATAGGAATTGATGAACGGAAAACGTCAGCTATCGTATATGTTTACGCCCAAAATCAATCAAACGAAACTCTGATACCACATATGATATTTATAGTTGGTAGGAGAAAAAATTAAATTAGATTAGAAAGGTGTACAGAAACAAACAACAATTGAAGTGGTAACCCCTATACAAAAGTTGGCGGCTTGTCTCTAGAAAATTCTTAATTTTTCATTATTTTATCTTGGTCTTTAAGGAATTCTAGAATTTTCTCATATTTTCGTTATTTTATATTTTGATTTTGCTTGTTTCCCAAGAATTTCTAGTGAATTCTAGATAATTCTTTTAACCCCTAAAATTTTATTATTTTACTAGTTAGTCTAGAGAATTCTAGAAATATGCAACAATGTTTATATCTCCGAGTGCAGAAATTTTACAGCTAGTAGCATGTCTTGTCGAGATTGAGAGAAATCGAAATATACTGCAAATAATTGCAATGTAATAACATGGGGAGCAAGGTGTACAGCAACAAAAATTAAGTAAGGCAAGACAGATCAGCAACAAAAAGTAAGCAAAGCATAATGCCCAAATGGTTTGATTGTTTTGCACAACGTTAAAAATTTCAACAAGTCGAACACTCCAAAAAGTTAGCATATTTTTCCTTATCAGATTATTTAAACGAAAGGTGGCATGTGCATAAAGGTATATGGGAATTAATAGACCACTATAAATAATGTTTTTTGTAGAAAGAATCCTATCCTTTAAAAGTACTCAGGTTGATAAACCTTGAATACTTTAATATTTACGCATTGGAATTATATGAAATATGATTAGCACCCAAAACACTCATTAATTCGCCAGAATACCAAGTATTTCGACATCGAAGATTTGTTGATTCGCTAGTTGGAAGATTGAGAAACTCTCAAACTTTAATTCATAAACAGAAAAGTAAAAATGACAAGCTACGAAAGGTTTGAATAGGAAAAAAACAAATTAGGAAAATAACTAAACATGCAAAGGATATAATTTTCTTTTCGTAACTTATAGTGCACTAAATAAGAAAAAAGATAAAACTACGAAAAATAAATAAATAAATTGTTGAAATCTAGTTTCACCATTCTTTACAAATTCAGTATTTGCGTTTTTATTTTATCTTGTAATTACAATGATCATCATGGCCATTTGGAAAAATATGAAACCTGTATTTTAATTCTAAACCCCAGATGTTATGTGCGTACGTGAAAAGTCGAAAATTATACAAAAATACCAGAGTTTATTTTCTTGAGTAGTGCTCAATGAACGACAATAATTAAATTGAATTCAAGGTTTTTAGTTGTAATTTTGAATAATGTAGTAATGTATTGATGCAATATTGCAACATTATTATATAGACAGTACATTAAATCCTTTCGTGATTACATATTTTTTGTAATAAGATGCATTCATCATAATGGAGTTAGAAGTTTGATAAAGTTAGTAGACTAATTTGGTTTTGTATATTTCAACGTTTTCTCTGTGCATTAGAAATACATAAGAGGTAACCATGCACATGTTTTGTATGTTGCATTAGGGTTTTCTGGGGTTCTCTCTCTTAGTGAATTCCAGCCTTTGTGTAATTTTCCATTTCAGGTTCAGGGTAGTCTATTGACTTATTTTTGGTAATTTGTGAAATTAGAGTCCTAATGTGAAACGGCTATTCACTTTTTTTTTCTTAGTTTATTAAAGCCATTTTAAGAATTTCCTAAACGGCGAATCCTGAAGTTTCTTTGTTTTTTTCAATCACTTTTCTTCTTCATAAATCATTAGTTAATTTGAATTTTATGTGATGATGCAAGGAAACTGACTATTGCTGTTAATTTTATTCATAAAATCTTTGAGAAGTGAAGGTTATTGATTTGTGATGGAAAATTCCGCCCTAGTAATACTCGAGATAAACTCTGATGTGGAGGCCGGTTTCAGGAGACCGGAAAAGAAGGTTGCGATGACGGTTGGGATGTAGAAGACCATGATTGGTTATCAAAGCTATTAGCTGAGGTGGAAGCAAATGTAGATCTTTCTGATGACACACTGGTTGTGAGAGAGGCTATTCCGAACCCCGAAAAATCAAACATGCGGCCTTTGAAGCCCACTACAAAAGTTGAGGATTGTAACGATGATGATTGTGTGATTCTGGATGGAGAGTTGGATAAGCTGTTGTCAGTTGGAGCAGATCATAAACTCTTCATCTGTTGGTAGTTAAGTGCCTATTTACATTGTGTGAATTTAGTTTGTTACATATTTTTTCATGCAACTACACATTCAAAAGAAAACATGTTCAAACAAGCCATCATAAACTCATGTTTACGAACAATAGTGTAATTTATGGTATTTTGGTAAACACTAATATACATAGACTTACCAGATATGTTATAGAATTGGAATAGATTGAATACATGGTTTTGTACATTACAACATATTAACTCATTTATAGCTTGTGAAAAATGCTATCTATCATGTTTTATAACATTTTTTGGAATGCTATTGTAGGTTATTTTATTAAAAGTCGTACCTCTATTATAACGTTTTTTGAATGCTATTATAAAGTGTTATAAAAAACTTTAAATAGCATTTTGTTATCGTCATAATTTTCGTATTTATAGCATTCTTTTCGTGCAATCTTTTTTATTTTAATAGCATTCCTTTTCTTTATAATTTTGGCCAATATTAAATTTCAAAACACGCATCAATATTGTTTCATAGAAATACACAAGTTTAGCTATTCAATAGAAAAATTTAGATATGTTTCATCTACACATCAATTACTAATAGCAATATATACTTGAAATTGCAGTAAACAAAATCAAATTTGAACCATCTTGTTCTAGTTCTTGAAAAGAAAACTTATTGAACTCTTGTAACATGTTAGACATCCAACCAATGATGCATTTATATCTGAAAATTAACAAAGGTAAACAACTTGTTAAATTATAAAAATAATGTAAAGTAAAAAAAATAAAAAACTCTAATTAGAGATAGAAGATATTAGAATACAAAATTTTACCTTATTGTCTATGTTATTTACTCCATTACAACTTGATCAGACGGCAATGCAACCGTGGTACCAACATATTTTTAACAAAGTCAGAGTAGAAGTAGGCCTCAGTCCATTTTGACGTTCCCATTCTGAATATTTGCTGACTACCTGAACAAACCTGGATACACTCAAACCATTGTACCTCTTACAATTTATTTATTTATTTTTTAGTTTTTAAGGCTTGAAAGAAATAACTCCAAACGTTCAGATATGAAAAAATCTATTAGCTCAAAAAATCTATGAGGTCTTGTACGCAGTGGCGGACCCAACACAAAAGTTCAGCCCGGGCGAACGATTACCATTGACCGTCGATAGTCAGCGATCATAAGAGGAACAAAAGACCCAATTAAAAAAAAAAAGGAAGTTTCAGGCTTTCAGTCCAACCCAGGCAAAAGCCCTAAAAAAAAAAAAAAAAACAGCCAGGCAGGCTTTTTAGATTGCAGAAATTGATAATACACCCTGCAATTTCCCTTTTCATTTAAAGAAACTATTAAAGAGGAAACAAGATTTTACTAAGGGTAATAACTGCGTCGATTAATTATTTGACAGACGAGAAATTCAGTTAACATTACAATGAAAAATAATATTAATTCCAACTAATACACGTTGGAATTCTTATAAATCCTTGCCATCAGAATGAGGGAACAATACTGTATCTTTCATCAGTGATGAAAATTTGATCAATATCAGAGTCAATTGCCTCTGATCTTTTGGCGAAACGGCCTTTGATTCTTGGCCTTGTTTCGGCATAGGCCTTTCGGGATGCATACCGTATAGTCTTCTCGAATTTCCTGTTCTTTCTCTTCTCTCTATACCTCAAAACTCTTGCTTCTCTGTTCATTCCAAGAATCTGGGAACCTTGATTTCCACTCAGATCAACGCCAAAAGGGTACGATGATTCTGAAAAACAGCTTCCCTCAGGCACAACCCCGATATCCAATGAAGATGATGAAACCTGAAATTTTGCAAGAAAAACGAAAACGAAAATAAGAAAATTGTTCACAAACTATATATTTATGTATGAAGAAAAAAGAAGGTAATGATGGTATTTACACTTTGGCTAAAAGAAGATGTGGCAGTATAGCTGTTGTTGTATGAACTAATGTTGGATCTTGTAAAATCGATTTCGAATGGATTTTCCGATGAATGATCAGTCAATTTTGTTGGGAAAGGAGATTTCATGGTCTGTACAGGAACAACACTGTCGGGTTGCGATGAAATTGGATATTCCAAGTCCAGGAATTGGTCATTGGAAAACAAAAATTCCATGGATTTCATGTCTGTCGTATCAGAAGAATGTTTTGACATAGTAATTGGGTTTTGAGAAATCCAAGGATCAGCAACAAAGCTGTCCTGCGTGGCGAACATGATATTACTAGTGGAGTCAGGCAGCAGGAGAGATCCGGCAGTGGACTTAACCAAGGACTCGGCATCATCGTAAAAAGGCACTACCGGGACTCGCTCATGGCGGCTGGCGAGAGGGTTGGCTGAATGGATGTCACGATCACAGGCGACGCAGAGGGCAGCAGCATCGGCCTTGCACGTGACACTAGCCGGTGCCTGCTCGCACACTTCGCACATCCACAAACGTTCATGCCTCGATAAAGACAAGGATTTGTTATTCACATCATGCACCTTTGAATCACATGCCATGCACATAAAGGCTGAGTCCGTCCTACAAAATAGCAGCGCCACCGCAGATTTGCAGTAGTCACAAGGCTTTGCAGCCACATTCCACCCCGCCGGAAAACACTTGGCCCTGGCTGATCGTACACCATCTTGTCCGACTCCCATTTTCATACTCTCTCTCTCTCTAAAATATTTTGGGCTCTCTCTCTAAGAAGGATGACTAGGCTTGTAATTGGTGGTGTGTGTATTGCCAATACCAGTTTGTATATCTATCCAATTCAGGAGAGAGAAGACGGTGGACAGAAATCCGGTTGCTGACAAACGTGGGAGTGACACGTAGATGAATTTTTAGCCAAGTAAAAGGTTTGATGACACAATATGTTAAGTAATTGTCATATGTCTGTGCCGACGTAGGGTCCACAGTTCAGGCCTGTGGGGGTGGATAAATTGGACAGACTGTTCATCAAACTTTGGTGTGAATTTGTGAAGGGGCAACATGTACAAGTTGTAAAGCTAGCAGTATACTTGTTTATGTCACGGGGAATGGAACTCCTCTCCACTTTATTTACCAAAACAAACTTATTTTTTTCATTTTTGATCGGAAAATGAATATGGTGCATATAGAAAAATGTTAAAGATATAATTTAACTTAAACTTCATATCGAGATGGTTAATAATTTTGCCTATTTACTATTCAAATGTAGCCATGTCAACGAGTCGAGCCGAGCCGAGCCACGAGCCGAAACTCTAAGCTCGGGCTTGGCTCGAGCAAAACAGGTCCGAGCTTTTTTGGGTCCGAGCCGAGCCGAGCAAAAGCTCGGCCAAAAAAATAAAGCTCGACCCGAGCTTTCGGCTCGAGCCTTAGCGGGCCGAGCCGGGCCCGAGCCGAGTTGGCTCGTATTTTTTTAAAAAAAATCTTTATAACTCTATAATTTTTATAATGTATTTAAAATTTGTGCAATAGCTCGGGCTCGGCTCGAGCTTTTTTGGACAGAGCTTTTTTGAGCCCCAGTCGAGCCGAGCAAAAGCTCGACCAAAAAATTGAAGCTCGGCCCGAGCTTTCGGCTCGAGCCTTAGCAGGCCGAGCCAGGCCCGAGCTGAGTTGGCTCGTATTTTTGTAAAAAAAATCTTTATAACTCTATAGTTTTTATAATGTATTTAAAATTTGTGCAATTTATATGTGTTATAAATAATAAAAAATATTAATATATAAAAAATACATTTAAACTTTAAAAAATTTAATTTTTTTATTTTATATATTATTTAGTCAGGGGCTGAAAAAAAGCCCGAGCCGAGCCCGGATAGATCCAACGCCCCAAAATGGGGCTCGACCCGAGCCTAGGCTCACCGAAAAAAAGCCCGAGCCGGCCCCAAAATTGGGCTCGACCGAGCCTAGGCTCGGTGGAACCGAGCCCGAGCCGCCCGAGCCGGCGAGCTTTTTTGCCATCCCTATTCAAATGTTGAAGACAAAATATAAATGATCATCTCTAAAATTTAAGTTTTTAGATTAAAAAGTATAACATAATACCAGATATTGAAATTAGGGTTCTATATTAAAATGTCAACATTATTAAGAGGAGTAACATAAACTCATATGTGTTGGTCTATACTGTAGTATTTAACAATTGTGAAATTTATCCCTTGACATGTCCAATAAGATGGTGGATTATTTGAGCTGATCAAATTTGAAATTTGTAAGTTCGTTTTAGTCTTCATAAAATCTAATTGTATATTTGAACTTTATAATCTCGATACAATATTAACACTTGGGATCTATTTTAAAATATCAAACTTATTAAAAAGAGTAATTCAAATCATTTCACGTTGATCAATATTTTATTATTTAATCGGTGCAAAATTTATCTTTGAACATTAGAGTGGGCAAAGATTCTAAGTTTATGTCTTGCCGCCACACATTTAATGAACTTATTCACATATTGACATTGCATGTGAGAGGTGTGTTGAAAACAATACTTAAATGATATATTGTTGGCTCTAAGTATAAAACTTGAACCTCGCACTTGTTCTATTTCAATTGAACTAACATACATCCATTTGGCAAATTTATAAAATATTTATAGATTGGTCAAACTTCATTTTCTCTGTACATTCCAATAAATCTGCATGTAATATTCATTTATCATTACTCATTTTTCCAATAAATCTGCATGTAATATTCATTTATCATTACTCATTTTTATCTATATATAATTTATACCACTTCAATTCCTCCCAAACAGATTAATTTGTAATACTCTGAACAAATGTTGTTTTCTTTCTTCTCTAATCTAAATTTATCCACCACTTATTTATATTTATTTATAATTTAAATCGCTTATAATTCTTCCAAACTGATTGATTTGAAATACTTGGAACAAATGTTTTTTTTTTATTATTTTCTTGATTCTCTAATCAAAAATTTATGATCGAACAAATGTGGTAATTAAATTCAAATTTTGATGAAAGAAACCCAGGTAGCTAATTCAAATAATTTGAATTTTGTATATTGTTATTATTTTGGTATTTTGACTTCGGGTTTTGATATGATAATTTGATATAATGGTGACACGCATGCTAGTTAGATTTTTATTTATAAAACTCATCTACATTGACTTTTATGCTCTTTGAGAAATTAGAAAATGTGCCATAATTAAGTGCTTATTTGATTTTTTTTTTTTAAGTCACTAAGAATTTTAGGTCAAAATTAATCGTTAAAGTACATTAAAATGGAATTCACTATTTTTATTTACTTTTCGATTAAATATTTTATTAATTTTTATCAAATTCTACTAATACTTTTATTAAAACAACCCCAAAACAATGAAAACTTAAAAGTATGACTGAACCATGTTAGTTTAATAATAAGATTGGATTTGATCTGCAACGAGCCTATTATTAAACTGGAACCAAATTGATTAAGTTGTCCTTGGAGAGGTAGTTAAAGGAAGATCAACTATGTGTTTAGAAGTCTAGTTGTCACCAAAACCCATTATTCAAACGCTTCAAAGTGTGTTTGCATGTTGGTACGATTTCAACTAAGTGACACCAGCACTCGAAGCTCATCGTTAAATTTTTAACTAATACTACAATTTCATACATTCACTTAACTTTTTGACTCGGATAATAGGACTTATGAAGTCACCAACTCTACTTTGACACTATCTGAAGATAATTGATATACTACTTTGCAAGTTAGAGGAACTAAGATATGCTTGGTAAATTGTTTATTAACAGATATAAAAGGGTGGTTGATAATATTTGTAGATTTCACGAAATATGTAGATAAAAAATGAGTTTGACTTTTAGAATGTTTATAAACACTTGCCACCGTACTCTTATATTCGCTTTCAAGTTGATACAAGATCATCTCCAACTTTTAACAATCATGAGAATATTAATGAGATGAGACAATATGAGAGGAGACATTCCTTTGTTTTTCCGATAATATTAGAGACATTCCTTACATTTCAAAAATACAACTTTTTCTAATTCTAATTTGAGTATAGTATTCATCCCTTAGTTTCCTTTATAAGAGAACAAATATATAAATTTTCATATCATCTATGCTTTAACATGGTTCTTCCATAAAAGTGTTGTAGCCTATTTGTCGAAATCAATATTCCTAACTAGTAAACTTTACCCTTCATTCCATGGAACTCGACAATACATATATTTGTTTATTCTTTCACTTTATTAGTAGGAATGACAAAATTATCTGCTATCCATTACCCTGCCCCAAATTGTAAACTGGGCAAGGACAAAAAATATGGTCCCTCCCTTGAATTTTGAATATTTTTAATTTTACAGTTCAAATCATATTTAAAAGTAAATAATAATTAACAAAAAAATTCAATTAAAGAGAATGGTTAACGGAGATATTTTATTCACCACCCCGTCTCTCAAAATTTAAGAGGGGCATGGACGAAGATGGCCACTTCTGCTCGCCCGGCCTTACTTGAACCCATCTTGTTTGTCATCCCTAATTACCAATTATATTATTTGTTAAATTAATTGCAACGATGTCGAGAAGGTTTTATACAGCAAATCTCTTGAATATCACTGTGATTGGATAATTTATTTAAGTCGTCAAATACTTTTACATGAAGTGGAAAAATCAAGAAATATATGAATGTTCAGCTAATGAAATTGACGGTAGAATTTATTATAATTTATTTAAATCGTCAAATAATTTAACATAAAGTGGAAGAATCAAGAAATATATTGTTAATAAAGTGTGAAACATCTCTGAAATGATTATTTGAATTAAAACATCTAAAATCTTGATTTAATGTGCTTATAATTGCATTTATATTTAGTTGAATTAAAAA
This sequence comes from Fraxinus cuspidata, assembly GCA_903798385.1. Classification (NCBI taxonomy): domain Eukaryota; kingdom Viridiplantae; phylum Streptophyta; class Magnoliopsida; order Lamiales; family Oleaceae; genus Fraxinus; species Fraxinus cuspidata. The sequence continues at coordinate 16,730 of CAIGRP010007284.1, forward strand.
CCTTATTTTGGGGATATTCTTTAACTTAGGTAAGCTAAATTGTGTGTATACGTCATTCGGTGCGTATGCTGAAAGATTATACATGGACAATAATACCCTTTTCAGCGGCCCCATAATTTATTTTGGGTGGGCGTTTGGCGATTCGAACAGCCGGGCGGGAAAAGTGATTCTTTTGTTGTTTTCCCAAAAAGGAGGGGTAGTTTTGGACAATTTGGACCCACCATGCCACCATGATATTCAGCAATTGAGATATGGTATCACGTGCTTCGACGGATTTTAATAGGAGTAATTAATATTATATAAATATATGGATAAGTAATAATTCCTCAAATTATTATAAAATAATAGAAGCAGTTTGATTGTAACGTGAAAATGAAAATCGATCTGATTTCAAATAGAACTCTTTGACTCTTAAAAATCGAACCAAATAATATTATCTTCTAAATGAAACTATTGATTCCACCTCTAATTATAAAATTGAGCCAATGGGTTTTGATTTGATTTTGTTCGATTCCTTCAATTTGAAATCTCAAATTCACTACATTGAAGGAATTAAAGAATTCGAAACCTTTTATTTAAATAACCAAGAGTTGACGTGTTAAGGATTCCGTACATAGGTAAGATTAATTAGATTTTACAAGTACAAAAAGCTAGATTCAAAATTATAAAACTAGGTATGTAGCTTCTGTGATTTTTATTTAAATAAATAAGAATGAAGAAAAAATTTAATAGTATATTAATAATGAGACGACTTTGTACATAGGTAAGATTAATTAGAATTTAAAGATACAGAAAGTTAGAGTCAAAATTATTAAAACTAAATTAGGCATTCATGTAGCAATACGAACAAAAATAAACTGTCACTTCGACTGTTGAAAAATCAAAGTATTTGTTAAAAACACGTTTTCTAAATGTAAATAATTAAGAAAAAAGAAGAGAAACTGAGGAAAATAACAAAAACCTAGAACAAAGGAAAACCCACCAAATCTCTTTGATTGAAATAAAATGGTCCATTAAAAAAAAGATATTTTTTTTTTCAAATATTTGTCAAAAATTAGTGATAAATAACAATATTAATCTCTAAAATAAAATACAATTTCTAAAATTTAATGATGGGTAATTTGGTGAATTGTCATTATTTAGTACCAATAATTACTCTAATTTCATAACCTCACACCAATCAATATAAACGACATACACCAGAATCGAAAACTTCTTCCTCTTCGATCTTTACATTGCAAACATTCATAATTAAAAAGCTCCCCAATAGGGATAGCAAAAAAACTCAATATTGTCGGGTACCCGCTTAATTAGGTATTCTGGGCGGGGATGGGTAAATGGTGCCCCCCCCCCCCCCCGGTGGCCCCGGCCTTGGTTTAATTTAATTTAATTTTATTTTTAAAATTCAATACTTTAAATGAAAAATTTTATGAAATTTTATTAGTTCTAA
>CAIGRP010007285.1:0-25551 GCA_903798385.1 Fraxinus cuspidata
TTGTAAAGTTCATAAATATAATCGGGTTAGGTTGGGCGGGTTTATTCGGTTTTTAAAAGTTAACTCATAACCCAATCCAACACAACCCGCCTACACAACCAACCCACCCAATTCATGTAAAAACAATAAAAAAACCAACCCAAACCGGTCTGGTTGGTTCGATTTGGGCGGGTTCGATCGGGTTTTGCCCACCCCTAGTCCAAACAAGTCCTTAATATTTTCGTGTGTAATTCCGCGGTCTGCAAGTCAGTCTACGTGGCAAGATACAAGCCTGAGAATAGCACAACCTTTTCTACACACTGCGTAGGCTAACATTACCTCTCAAGTACTTCTGCATTCGTCTTCATGGGAAAATGCAAACAACTTTTCACATTCAAAATTCGTATCTCAATTCGATCACTCGCAATGTTTCTTATTAAGGTGAAAATGGATTATGTAACACCCGATTTCTTATTTTTATTATTCTCCCTTTTTTCTTCTAATACTTTCTTATTTTTATAGACATGGAGATCAATAGCATTTGGCGTATATGGGTACACAAACTTCACCAAATCTGGTTTCTTGTAAGTTCCATTTGATTATTATCTGCATAAACTGTTCTGTATCTATCTATTTTGTTATGGGTTCTTCTCTGAAGTCAATAAATCAAGTAGTGTAGACATTGCACTTGCTTTTATTATGGCCGATTGATTAAAAAGAAAAGGGAAATATTGATTTCTGTTACGTATCTGGTTATGTCATGGGTGTATATGAGTGTTGATAATGATGAAATTTAATTTTTTTTTTGCTTTTCATGTGATCAAGCTTCGTATGCTATGTGAAATCTGGACTTTCATTTTCTTCTTGATTTCCTATAAACCTAGCAACGAATAGAATGGAATGAAATTATTAAGATTAAGGCTTAGTTTGTAATAGTTGTTTTTGTTTTCTTCTTCGAGGCAGTTTCTTCTTGTGACACAAGGTTAATTTTCATTGTAGATGAAAAGTAGAAAAGATGTATTCATGAAGGAAATATGATTTTGAGCATGGAATTTCAAAGTGGAATCTGTGTTAGGAAATTGTTGCTTGTTTATGAATTCTATGCATTGATTTTTTAGTAATTCGGATTACAATTTCACATTAGGGAACATGCAAAAAAGTTCAAACCAGAAGACATGCAAGGACCAATAGAAGGGAAGAACAGCATCATTACAGGAGCTAATTCGGGAATTGGTTATGCAACTGCCGAGGGTCTTGCTTCACGGTGTGAATTATATGTCTTAACTCCTTAAGGTCTTTCATTGGCTTTGCACATCAGCAAGATCGTGTTTAGAAGAATACTTAGACGATTGGCTTTTGTTGATGTAATTTGTATAGTGGGGCAACAGTATATATGGTATGTCGGAACAAGGAGAGGGGCGAAGCTGCTCTTTCGAGAATTCAGACAGTGACAGGCAATAAAAATGTTCATTTGGAGGTTGTTTGGTTTCAAGCCTCGTCTTAAAGTCAATTTATGTTTACATTGATTCTTTTTTCATTTTACTGGTACTTATTTACTTTACCTGGCAGGTGTGTGATATTTCTTCTATCAGTGATATCAAGTCATTTGCCTCTAGATTTTCTTCAAAGGATGTGCCTGTTCATATCTTGGTGAGTTCACTTTTTGTTGTCTTAAAAGAACTGTAAATTTTTGAAAGTAGACCAGTATTATAAGGTACGTGATCTATGCACACTTATAATTACTTTTTTGAACGTATTATGTAATTCAGTTGGCATCTGTGGAGACTCATAATCTCATATCATTAAGCAAGCATGTATGGTTTTGCTTTTTCTATTACAACTCATTCTTCTCATAACATATGATCCTTTCACTTGTTAGATTCTTAAATGTCAAATTGTAATGATTGTGAAACATTAATATCAATAAATTTTGATTCATTAAGGTCAACAATGCTGGTTTGCTTGAGAATAAGCGCATTATTACCTCAGAAGGGTATGCCATCTTTGTTTGTATTTAGGAATGTGTGCACTAATTCTCGTTCTGCTTCTTCTCTCCTTAAACTGGTGCAATGCCTTGTTTTTATCTATATAATCAGATGTGAGACGAATTTTGCCGTAAATGTTCTGGGCACTTACACCATGACCGAATTAATGTTGCCATTGATGGAAAAAGCTGCACCTGATGCTCGTGTTATCACAGTGTCATCAGGCGGAATGTACACAGCTCCATTGACCGAAGATCTACAGGTAAGTTTTCTGCAGCTGCTTGTTACTTTTTTATTAGTTCGTAGAATTTGTGAGATATATTATAACCTATCTTTGCAGTTCAACAGTACAGGTAAGTTTTCTGCAGCTGCTTGTTACTTTTTTATTAGTTCGTAGAATTTGTGAGATATATTATAACCTATCTTTGCAGTTCAACAGTAACAAGTTTAACGGAGTGGAACAGTATGCCCGGAACAAGCGAATTCAGGTATGCACAGTATTGGACCTGTCAAAACTTAGGGCATTTAAACAAAGCCTCTTCTCTTCCATAATGAAAACTCGTATTAGTATTTTTCAATAGGTATTTAAAGTCACTGGTGAGTATATCAGTCCTCTAAGGGGCAGGAAAACTACATTTTGGCCAAGCTCAAAAGTTAAACTTATGTTCAAGTAACTACTTGTTACCAATTACCAAACATGTTTAGTCATTTAGATATGTTCCTATATTTCTTAGAAGTAAAAAAGTTACTCACTTTGATGGTAGTTTAGGGATCACTTTCAAAATGAGTAACTCATTTTTAATCTTGACCAAGAATTTTCTTTTTTTCATTTTGGACTCTATATATTTACTTACACGTAAACTCACATAAGTATTTTTTGTGCTTAGCTAAAGATAAAGCTTAACAAGAGAAATGCAATTCTGGTAAAATGAGTCAGAAGTTGAGAGGTAGATCTAAGTTAAATTGGCCCAATGTGGTCACCAGTTATTTAATTTTGTTGGACACTTTAGTAGTGGCAGCTTTGGATCGAACTGAATGTCGAAAAAAGTTCCATGCAGTTGACCCCTAGCTTTTTTGTGAATGAAGGCTTATCTCGTTTTTTCATTTATACTATTCCAAGGAATCATGTTTAAATTTTCTTTCAGGTAGCACTGACAGAGAAATGGGCCGAAACGTACAAGGATAGAGGCATTGGGTTCTACTCAATGCACCCTGGGTGGGCTGAGACTCCTGGAGTTGCCAAGAGTATGCCTGGCTTTTCAAACGCGTAAGATTCTTCGACCCCTGAGGTTGCTTTTAATTGCCATAGTATTAATTGTTCTAGTAAAAACGCAGTTTTCTTGTTGAACATTTTTAATTTTTAACGGACTTGTCCAGGTTATTGGGAAAGCTTAGAACGAGTGAGGAAGGTGCAGATACAGTTATATGGTTGGCATTACAACCAAAAGAAAAACTCACATCAGGAGGGTTCTATTTTGACAGAGCTGAAGCACCTAAGCATTTGCCATTCACCGCCACAGAGGTTTCTGGTAATGCTATAGACTCCATTGTTCGTAGCCTCCGCACACTCTCGGGTCTTCAAAGCAGCTTATAATCTTAACCAAACATGCTTGTAATGCTTCACCTGCACTTGGCAAGTACAGCTGAAGACAATGTTATTTATTACCTGTGTTTAGTACATTATTAGCTTGTTTGGTAATACGGAATGCACAATGATGGGCAGGCCGCAGGGGAAGGAAATAAAAAGTATTGTCAGTCTGTTATATACTGTTTCCACCTTCTAACATTTACAAGTTTAATTTATCTCATTAAAAAATGATCAATTTTTGTTCTCTTATTCCTCCTTTTTTTCCTGTTTCCCCCTTCTGCTTCTCCTCTCCACTCTCGTGTGTTCTACTGTTTTTCCTTTGGCCTGCTTGAGACAGTCTTTCAAGCAGTAGCGAAATGGAGGGACGAATGAGGAGGTAAGATGTGTGGACACAACAAAGAAAACAGGGAGACATTGAGGAAGAAGGGAGGGAGACATGATAGTACGAGATAAGGAGATCGAAGTGAGAAAGAAGATGATAACAAGTAAATGACCAAGTTTGAATGGTATTTTAGACAAATTTCTTAGAAATGAAACATAGAGAGTAGGGGTGGCAATGCTGGGCTATCCTTAGACACACAAGCTCGCATGTGTACGCAAATTGTCTTGATTTGGCCATTTGACTTGTGGATCTCATGGGCCTAGAGGAGAGTTGAAAGCCGTCCACGAGCCCATGACTCGGCTCCTTTCTTTTTTATTAAAGAAATTAATAAAAAATTTGAAAAATTCAACAATAAAACAAATCTAGCACTTGAGCCCAAAATGAGCTGATTCATAGAAGGGATAATTAGGCCGTTACCCTCCAAAAATAACAAATTAGAATAATATCCTAAAACCGATTAAAAATTTTAGTCCCATAATATATACGCTCAAAACCCACCTTAGACATCAGTGGAGAAGATGGAAAACCATCGAGGACGCCGGAGATAAGGAGGTGGCGCCACCTAGTGACTCTCCAATCACAGTGTCATCTTTAATCAAAACGTCGTGGCAATAATTACCCACAATTTGGCATGACGGTCCTCTATTTTCTATCATTTTGTCAAAGGGACGCAACTGTATCGTTTTCCTCTTTTGGTGTGTGGTCCAAGAATGGAATGGGTTAAAGATGGGAAGAAAGACAAGATGAGGGTTTTGGTAACACTTGTGAGCGTGAAAGGAATTGGAACTTGCGCTAGCACTTGAATTATTTGTAAATCTAGTGACAATGACGTGTGTTTTATGCAGAGGGGAATCCGTGCTTTTGAAAAGAGGGGAAGAAGAAAATGCGTTTGCTGTTCGTTCATACATTCAACTGCGATTCTTTTAGGTGATCTTTCTTAGGTCGTGATATCCAAAAGGCGATTTATCTCGAATTATCCAAATTTTTTTGTTTGTTTGTCATGACTAGTTGTGTTTTTGTGTGAATTCAATATTAATACGTTCTTTGATTGGACCTTCATCTTTAGCTCAAAGATAATTTGATTGTGTTGAGATTTTGTTACTTTTAGGGACTACTGCATATATTGAGCAATCAATTCCATATCCACGAGATGGTATGTAGGTTAGAAATTTGCCAGAGAAAGGAATGTTGTTTTTTTTCTCTGAAAAAATGTTGCTTTACATTTACTATTACTGACTCCATGTTATTAAATTTGTCTTTCGTGTATCTTGCGTTTCTTAGTTCTTTTGTTATGGTCACGATATTAACTTAAAAAACTTTGGTATTATGCATGATGTGTGCTTTCGATTGATAAATCTAACCTTTCATATGGTAAAGCATGTTCTCGTGTTGCATTGAAGTGTCAAATTTAATGAATCTACGTAGCATGTTAGTTTCATATTCATTTTGGTTCTTCATCATATGTTTGTAGCATTTCCAATATTTGTCCCCTTTGTGTTTGTCTTACAATGAACTCAAATTCAAAACAAGACCTTCTTTTAGGTACTATTCGTTGCACTATAATATTATATTTGAAGATAAATACTTCAACGCGATCACTCATTAGAATGGGCATCCGAATCGACTTACTTACCATGGTAAAGTGTCGTTATGGTTCTTTGGGGAGTAGATTCTATTGTCATGCCGTATGGTGAATATGACCTGGGCTTTTTTGTCGTGCTTATGGGAATTTCAATTACTGGTTTGTCAATGATATATAGTTCATAAGACTTAGTAAACATCATACAAATTCAGGCTATAATATGATGTCTGTTTTTTTAGTTTTTGTCACTTTCATTAATTTTGTCACTTTTTTTTTTTTTAATTTTTATTACTTTATTGAAGTACTTCCAAATCCAATTTGATGTGATAGTTAATAGAAGTGAAAAATAATCACAAAGAGACAAAATGCAAAAGAAAATCAATCATCCCTTCGATCTATTCTAAAATTTTGATGAGATACAATTACTTCCATTTAGATTGCTGTTAAATATTATTTGTCATTTTTTTGAATTTTTGTCACTTCCAATTTATAGGGCATTATATGATCCAGGACATATGCCACAAGGTGGTTGCAAAGGGTGTCATAGGCTATAGGCAAAAGGTATTCAACAAAAACAATTAAAGCTTTTGTTTCAACTGCTAATATGTTAATGTAACAATTCTCGAGGAAAGTGAAGGAGAATTCGAAGCAAAATCCACCGCCATGGTAATAAAGCAAAACTCGGAGCTTTTGGTTTGGTTCTGTGAGTGTTGGGAGGTATAGTCTGGCTTGAACCACTGGCGAAATGTTTTAGTCCTCGGAAGCTACGTCGGTGGCATCGTCATTTAGCAACAGAGGAATATGGGGTGAATTGATGAGCCTATCGACGGTGCCATCTTTGTATAGTTTGATGACCGAAGAGAGGTAGGTGAGAACCTCTTTGGTGGTGTCCAAAGCCATTGCAGCGTGGTTGATACTTGATAGAGATAGAATCATGGTGTTAGATTTGTGCACTTGACATAACATTTGTCATAGTGAACCATACAAGTCGAAAGATTTGTGTCAAAGTTAACTTGCTTGATTGAATTGTTTTTTTATTTTTTATATTTAAAATTCTTATTCCAAATTCTATGTAATTGTGAGAAAATTCATAAATGTCCCCATAAAGGTTGCATTGTAAACAATGAATTTCCAGGGTTCAATTTGATTGGTTTGCCTTCATGAATGATATCAATGTGTGAAATAAAATAATTTTACTGCTATTTCATCTTCAATTAAACAAATAGATTGAAAACTGTTGATATTTCTAAATTTCTACCAAAAGACTTAACAAAGTAAAATATATACTTATTATTCAACGAGAAAATCACCATTATAGTATTTCTATCACTTTTTATTTGAATTTTTGTTACTTTTTTATTTATATCACCTTTCTTTAAATTTTGTCACTTTTTTTGAGTGACACTTTTTTTCTCTATCCATTTTTTTGAATTTATGTCACTTTTTAAAAATTTCTGTCACTTTTTGAACTTGTTATTTTTTTTTTTGAATTGTCACTTTTTTCTATCACTTTTTTTTTTGAATTTGTGTCATTTTTCTGATTTTGTCATTTTTTTTTGTCACTATTTTTAGTGTTTGCAACTTTCTTGAAATTTGTATCACTTTTGACTAAAAGTGACATTGTATGTCATTTTCTAATAAGAAAGTGATACTTTAACTTTAAAAAGTGACTTAATTTTACACAGTATTATTTAATTTCAAAATACTATTCATATGATTTATCAAAATAATCCTAATTTTAAAAGTATTTTTGTAAGTTGTCCTTCATAGAAATGATCGAGTTTGGTAGAACCTAGTTCAGTGGATGAGTCGAGGCCATGCGCATCTCGATCTATTTGTCAACCGCTGCTTACAAAAGCCCACTAGTCCAATAGGCCCATAGAGAGAGCCTAGGCCGAAACAAAAAGGGCAAATTAGGCCTAGTACTAGGGATGGGATGGGATGGGATGGGATGGGGCGGGGCGAGCGGGGATACCTCCCCCGCCCCCCACCCCGCTAAGCATTTTCCCGCCCCGTCCCCGCCCCGAATACCCGTTTAAGCTGGTTTTCCCTCCCCGTTCGGGGCGGGGCCCCACGAGTATCGGGTTTGTCGGATTTTTTTGTCATCCCTACCTAGTACCCTAAGAAATAAACTAATTTGATTAATACCCTATAACTAATTAAATAATATAATAATGTAATAAATACGCTATAAACCCCTCCAAATCCTTGAATATATGCACACACACAGAAATCCCCAAAACAACCCCAAAACCCGTGAACACACATAGAGGAATATGGGCAACACATTCGTCCACTTTCTTGTTTGCTTTTGCTTATGAGGAGATTGGATGCAAAATGCTTTTCATGTGATTTTTTAAAAGATACATAATTTTAGGAGTATTTTTGTAGGTTTTGACCACCATGTGGTCTAATACTAAGCAGTTGGGCTTTTGTAATATTTTAGCTTTCTTTTTCTTTTTAATTTATTTTTTTCATTTCCTTGAAATAAAATGAAGAAGAAAAACTAGGTCAGCTGCAAAACGAGTTAATTTAATTAATGACCACTAAATTCTACTAAGGTAACTACTTGCTTATCGATCTTTAAAAAGACTCGTTAATCACTGAATTTTGCTTTGTGCTACTGTTTACTCACTGAACTTTAAAAGTTTACTTGTTGCTGACATAAATTTGAATAGAGTTACTTGTTCCTCATCGAACTTTGCTATAGAAAACAATTATGGAAACGATGCAGATGATTAATGAGTAATTTTATTCAAATTTGGGTGATCAACTGGTAACTTTTTAAATTTCGATGAGTAAACAGTAATATATAACAACGTTCAATGAGCAAATAGTAACATTTTGAATTTTGATGAGTAAGCAGTAATTTATAGCAAACTTAAGTGACGATTGATTAAGGAGTTAATTGTTTCATTGGCCACTGTACTTTACCCATCGTCACGACTTACCCACTGAACTTTACGATGCTTTCCAACGGCCATTGAACTTATCTCCGTATCACCAAAATGGCCATGGGTTGGATTCCATCCGTGAATGTGTCCACATGGAAGACAGAAAGCTGATTTGTCTTTTAAAATGGCCACATCTCGTGTACGTGGATGACAAATCATCCAAACACAACCAAAGTAAAACAACACGTGACGTGAACGTAAAATGAAATGAAACCAAAACAACTTCCCTTTAGAGAGAATGGGGAACCGTCATTCATGCTTTTTGTAATGCAATACAACAACTTGCAAATTGTACGTCAGATTTTTGGAAGGCTGACAATGGAGGTTCAAAAATGATTTGGGGATTACTATTTGAGTTTAATATTTGTGTTGTGATATACCTACCACAACCACAATCGAATTGGAATTTTCAATTGAATTTCGGTTTTAGGGTTCTTCATGTCGTGATTATGGGTTTTTGAAGTCGAAGATGGAAACACATTTTGCAAATGAAATGGTTTTGGGACTAGGGCTAGGACTAGGGTTTCTTTAATTTCATTGGATTGTTGGTTCAGCAAATAGAATAATTCAAAATTGATTTAGGTTTTAGGGTTACGGTTTGGGGTTGAGATTTGTGTTGTGGTTCATTGTCCTCGTGCTTTGAGCTTCACGACAAATTTTGGGTTCAATTTGCAGAAATCGATGACATTGATTTGGGGTTTAGGGTTTGGCTTTGCGATCTGGGCTTTCTTTCATCGGTCTGTCATTTTCTTCGTTTGTATGGAAGTGTATTCGTTTAATGCAAGTTTAATTTCACGTTGTTTGGATGATTTGCCATCCATGTGTGCATTCACTTAACAATTGTCCAGTTTTAACAGCCAACTCAACTTTCCGTGCTCCACGTGGAAAAAAATCACGGATGACATCCATCCAGTGGCCATTTCTGTGAGAAGAACCTATGTTCAATGGCTACTGGAAAGCATCGTAAAGTTCAGTGGATAAGTCGTCACTATATTATAGTGACCAATGAAATAATTAACTCATTGATTAAGTTAACTCACACGGGAAAACCACTTAGAAAATATACCACAACTCACAAGCAAGACTGAGAAAGTTGCTTTTTTCCAATCCAAAATGGCTTTCGCCACTCGTTTCTTCTCCAGATCCACTCCCAAGGTCTTGTTGATCTTTCTATTGTATTTTGAAATATTTATTTCTTGAATTTCTTCGAATCAATAGATCTAGCTAAAATATCCAAAATGTTTTTATTTATTTTTAAATAAATACGGCACAGGTTTAGTTTTTTGACATGTGAAGGAGATATTTTATTTTTTTATCCGAAAATGTCGGTATGTCTGCGCCTGTAATTATTATTATTTTTTTTGGTTACTTTGATCGAATGTGAATGGTTTGTACAAATGGTCTTTTATTTTTCTTTTTGCAGGTGTATGCTGGGCAGATGATTCTGCAAACGGAGAAGGTGATTTCTGCTCGTTCATTTGCCAAATCAGCTGGTTCTGCTCCCCCTGCGTTAAAGGGTGACGGTGAGTCTAAACATTTTGATGTTGCTATGATGGTTGTTGTTAAGCTCTCACAAGAAATATTGGATTTTTTTTATGACCCTTTTCTGTGTGGAATTGATGGTGAAAATGTCGAGGTATACCTGTAGTCCTATGTGGATAATGACTAAGAATGTCTAATACCCACGTTTTGATAAATATAAACATTAATATTTCAATTCAGAGTTGAAAACTGAATTTAGATAAATATGCGAAATATATTGCAATAAACATTTTACAATTACACATTTAGCAATGAGTTTGCTAGACCATGAGGCAATACAAGAGGGTAAGTGGTTCAGATAGATTCATAAATGATCTTTAAAGACTTTCTGAGGATAATCACTAATGGACACGTGTTTGCTGAAATCTCTGTTAATAGAATAAAATGATGCTAGTTTGCTCCGTGGACTGATTTTTTTTTTTTCATAGGAGAGATCAGTACTGATGGTTATCCATTCATTTTTTATGAGAGAAGGTGACTTAGCCACAAAACTTTGGTGAATCGGTAATGCTATCAAGTGGTCCTATTGTACTTGAACTGGTTGAATTGCTGGTGCTGCATTTCGCCTTTACAAATCTTGGCTAAAAAATTGTGTGCATAGCTAAACACGTTCAACACATGCATTTTGCATGCGATGAATTTTTGGTGTAGCATTCTCAACTCCTTCAAACTCGCTCCGTTTTATTTCAGGATATTTTGCAAGTTGACCTGGACTTCCTTTGTTTGTGTTGAACTGTGCCTAAAAGAACCAATCACATGTTTCTCAAGTCTTTCCCGATGTCTGCTTTTGTTGGTTTGTATGTCTGCATGTGAAGTGAAAACTACATATCAAGTTCTCAGAGTCTTCAGGTCATTACTCTTTTCTTTTCTTTGAAAAAATAGAACTATTAATTTTTTTACATCAATGATGTTACAACACAGTGGTACGAGAACCCGAAATGAAAATGAAAGTTTAAGATAGTACATGTTGTTTCCTTTATATTTAAAATGTTGAGCTTGTGATGTCAATGGTTCTGGGCGGTTTACATTCCCTACACTTTCAATGTACATTGTTTAAGAAAATTTGTCATGCTTCATATAATATTGGAAGTGTTGAGCTTCTGACTTTGCACATATGTCTGAAGAGATGTTGAAGGGCATTTTTCTGGAGGTTAAAAAGAAATATGAGACAGCCCTAGGGATTATCCGAAAAGAGAAGATCACCATAGATCCTGATGATCCTGCTGCTGTGTCTGAATATGCTAGAGTCAAGAAGACTGTAAGACAGAAGTAAGATCTTAAAATATTGTTGTAGAAAGTCTTGGTTTACAGTGCCTGTCTTATCTTTTTCATAACTAGTCTTGTTTGTATGCCTAATAGCAAATTTTATATTTAAAAAGAAGTAGATAAGTAAGTTTTTAATTATTCTGTGCCTCAAGTATTAACTGACTCATGAATTGAGCATCTCAATGTAAAGTTAATTTCATTCACTGCTTGTCTATTGGAACTTGGAACTATGTGTTGGTTAAAGTATCAGACATGTGGACTAGGTTAACGATTTCCCAGATAAATATCTGATAGTTGTTCTTAGCCAGCAGTTTAAGAACATGGTATTTTAGTTTGTGCTCTCGCTCTCATAAAGCATACAACGATGTGGATGTCAAACGTATTGATATTTCACTAACTCATCCTGCCATTTCATCGGCATGCATAATTCGAGCGAATATTTGATCACTTCATTGTCATTCACATGTTTATTAACGTTTTTTATGACAGTGGATGACCAACATGTTTGACTTATATTTGTATCTTTTGCTTCATAAGGACTGTAATATAATTTGCTTTATTGTTGTTTCCTTCGTTATATGTTAATTTTAGTTGTTATCATTTTATCTGCCCAAGTTTCACGGAATCACGTTTACTTTGCACTCTCTCTGTCTCAGCTAATGTTGACTTCTCTCTTTTTTCACGTGTTGTAAAATTGCTCGGCTGATCTGTTGTTGGGCTACTTTATAATTAGATGATGTTTCTGTTTAATAATTTGTTTTACATGTGCAGGGCTGATCTGTTTTCGGAGTCACAGAGGATCAAATACACTATTGAGTCACGAACACAAGGTATTCCAGATGCTAGATCTTATTTACTGGCATTGAAGGAGATAAGGATCAAGTATGTACATTTTTCTCTATCTGATGCATTGATTTTAATATAAATTTTGCATTTCTTCAAGTTTATGGATGAAGTTTCTATATGATAACTTCCTTCCAAAATGAACGCTTGAAATTTTGGGGATTATATACTAGTCGAATTTCCAAGGCTAAAGCATCAAATGATGATCCTTGCAGCAGTTTTTTAAAATTCAGCTAATATAACCATTATTCTGAGATGATCCGTGAGTTATCATAGGACACCATGGTCTTGCTATTCTATGAACTCTTTTATTTTCCTTAAATCGTTCTGTGGCCCTTTTGTTTCATCGCCATTATATTGACTTTATTGCAACGAAACCACCTTCTGGGAGCAACTTGATGTTGGAGCTAGGCATATGCCCTTTATCCAGTCCACTTCTCCTTTGTTCATATTCTTTTCTTAATGGTCTGGCAGGAGGGGTCTTACTGATGAACTGTGTTCAGAGGCTATGATGATTGATTCATTAGACAAAGTTGAGCAAGAGCTAAAGAAACCACTTATGAGGAATGATAAGAAGGGAATGTCCCTCCTAATGACAGAATTTGATAAGATCAACCAAAAGTAAGCTCCAGAACAAGCTTGCAGAATATTTGGCCTATTCCGTGGTCATCATTTTATTTACAAGTTGTGGTTTGACTTCCATGGTGAAAATGCTGTATGGTTCAATTCTCCTGGTGTTTCTTACTTGTTTTACAGTTTTACACATCTCGTGTAGGCTTGGCATACGTAGAGAAGATCTGCCCAAATATGAGGAACAGTTAGAGCTCAAAATTGCAAAAGCTCAGCTGGAGGAGTTGAAGAAGGATGCTCTTGAAGCAATGGACACTCAGAAGAAGCGGTGTGTCTTCTAAATTCCTCGTACTTTAATCTTGGATCACGGTACAAATTTTCCTAAACACGAATTATTATGTTTTAAAAATTCTTTTTTATTTTGTCAGGGAGGAGTTTAAGGATGAAGAAATGACAGATGTGAAGTCATTAGACATACGGAACTTCATTTGAGACTGAAATATACTTCCAACTCGTTTCTTTTCTTTTTTCCACCTTTGGCAAACTCCTCGTGCGATTAAAAGGAGATATCGTGCTACTGACAGATTGAAGAGTAGTGAAGACATAGTAAAATCTTGCTTGTCATTAATAATAATATGGCAGATAATTGCTCTGCATACATATTGAATCTTGGTTGTTCGTTGCAACATTTCTTGTTTTCTGCACGTGTTCTTGAGTTGAAAACCAATTCTAATGTATTTCCATTTCAAAATTGAAACTCCGGCTGTGATCATACTCGATTGTTTCATCTAATAAACTCATGTTTGAACGATTCTTTGGCGAGAATGTGATTAAAAGCTAGAAAAAAAAGTTTACAAGTAAACGTGTAAAATAATTTATTGGGAGAATGTGTGGTTAAAAATTAGTTTGAGGAAAAATGATTTTCGAGTAAGCATTGCTAAACAAATACTTAATCTTTTACCTAGTTCCAAGAAATCAACCGGCTAGTCATTTGCCAAAAGAAAGACGAAGAAAAATTTTTCCCAGTTGCTTTAGCAGCCTTCGAAATCTGACGACGTCCATGGCGAGCATGTCACGTGAAGACAAACAAATATCTTAATAAAAGTTTCCGAACCTCATCAATTATCTCTTTAATTTAGTCTCACGCATTGATATATTTATTACGTAGAATTAGGTAAGATTGTTAACAAATATCTTGCAAACGTCTCTGGATTAATTAAAAATATGAACTCGGATTCTTTAAGCCTGTCTTCGTATATGTAAAAAAAAAAAAATGTCTCTATGCCCTCACGGGCATGGCGCAGGTGAAATATGAGAGTTCTCTACGGAGCATCGAATGTTCGAATTTTCACGACAACTGGAAGGCAACATTTATATTGGAATGCAACATTTAAATGTTGGAAGACAGAGATAAACAGGGAGGAGAATCGTCGAATGTTCGGCCCAAATGTGTTTAAACTATGACCGCATCCGAATTAACCAGGGTGACGAACCAAAGGGGAAGACCGTCACTCCTCATGATTAGTCGGACGAAACTTGGACATCCGAGTCATTTAAAAAAAAAAGTCTCTATTCTCCATTGCAATATCTATTCTTTGGTCATGCAATGATGATTAAGAACATTTATTTTTCTATAGAAACGATATTTTACGAAAAATATTATATATTTGTGCTTCTTTTCTTAAATTAATATTATTTTATTTTATTTTTTTACTAAAGTATATCTATAATATATTAAATATCACGTCAAATGAGAATCATTTTCTGGACAATCCAAATTGACTATAATTCAATTATTTCAATAATATCTTACTTTCGTTTTTCAATATATATATTTAACTTATTTAATCATTTAGTTACCATAAATGTACATGTACAATTGATATATTAATTTCATCCATGTACTTTTATTAATGTATGAATTCCCTATTATTAATTTTCAATCAATTCACGTTCACATTCATTTAATTAATATTCATCTTCATAAATGTATTTCAGTGTTATTAATTCTAATTATAAATTAATTAGATTTCACATTCAAGAATGCATTTCATTATTTGCGTTCATGTGTGATAATTAACATTCAATTATATTTAATTGAAATTAAATATCATATCAAGTGATAATAAATTTTTAGACTTAAATATCACATCAATGAGAATCATTTTTTGGTAGCCATACTATAATTCAATTATTTCAATAATACATTACTTTTCGATTTTCAATATTAATTTAATTTATTTAACAATTTAGTTACCATTAATATAATGTACACTTGACAGATTTATTTCACATGTGTGCTTTCATTAATGTATGAATTTCATATTATTAATTCTCAATCAATTAACATTCAAATTCATTTAATTAATATTCATATTTATTTATGCATTTCAGTATTATTAATTCTAATTTTAAGTTAATTAGATTTCACATTCAATAATGCATTTCATTATTTACGTCCATATATGCTAATTAATGTTTTACTTAATTGAAAATTAAATAAATGATTTTAACATTCATTGTCACGTATATATATCACTGATATTAATTCTAAATTAATTAACATTCACGCATATTTAAATATTATTTTTACAACATAAAGCATTTCATAATTGCACATTCAACATTGACTAATTTTGTAGAATGTAAGTAGTGTAACTGCAAGTAATAGGTATATTAATATCACAAGAAAGAAGGCATGGCCGTACGGAATAGGAAAATAAGTTTAAATGGGAATTACATTAAATTTTGGATTGTAACTGCAAAAATCCCCAGATTGTCTGATATTTATTATAATATAATCAGGATATTCTAATAATTGTGATTAAAGCGTCTCCTTTTGGGTCATGGAATAGACATTATATAACAAGTGGAAAAAACATTTAAGAAACATCAAAAAAGAACTATTTTGCATAGAAATCCTTGCAAGATGGCATTTATCACTACCATGCGTTTTCTTGGAGCAATCACTTTAGTGTTCTCTCTTGTTGTTCCTGGCCTTCATGGTCTTGTAGAGTCTAAAATAAAGAGGTCAAATAGAGCCCTGCTTTTCAAGTTTCCTCAAAACTTACGTCATTTTGACAGTAAAAGACTTGTTCCTTCAGGCCCGAATAGACAAAAATCTCATGATCCTCCTCCAAGAATTTCGTATTTTGATGGTAAAAGACTTATTCCATCAGGCCCGAATAGACAAGAATCTCCTGATCCTCCTCCAAGATTTTCGTATTTTGATGGTAAAAGACTTGTTCCATCAGGCCCGAATAGACAAGAATCTCCCGATCCTCCAAGATTTTCATATTTTGATGGTAAAAGACTTATTCCATCAGGTCCGAATGGACGAGAATCTCCCAATCCTCCTCCAAGATTTCAATTTTTTGATGCTAAAAGACTTGTTCCGAATAGACAAGAATCTCCCAATTCTCCTCCAGTGTAAAAGAAATTTCCTATTGTTGGTTTGGACATGTTTGCTCAAACGACATGAGAAATAAAAAAATTTTCTCTGTAAACATGGGGGTGTGTACACTTAGCATTTTTCTTCTTTGTAAACATGTCCAAAAATTTTCTACTTCTAATTGTTTCTATTTATGGTTAATTATGTTTAAATAACTATATACACTTGAAATAAGAGCACGAATCACTTCGTAATAGACACAATTAGTTCATAAAAGACACCCTCGTTTGCTTTGTTTTACGCATGAAATAAGAGCACTTTTGCAATAAACACAATCGGTTCATAAAAGACACCCTCATATGCTTTGTTTTACACGTGAGAGAACGCTTTGATAACAAAATTTAAACTTTTAGACTAGGCAAAGAGCCCTCGAATAAAGTGTCGTAGCTGCAGCCAATTATGAAAATTGTACACACGTGAGATCTTCAATAAAGAAATACGCTAGAGGACGTATTAGTGAAACAAAACATGTTGTCCGGATTCCAGTTGCTCACCTTGTACACTTCGTTTGGTTTGATCATTTGCAAAAACCATTCTCTAAAGCATGTTCAGATCCGTTGCCACCAAAAGAAGTGTCCAACCAACCTTCAGCCTTAGCCCTTTCGACGTAATGTTCAAACTGTTTCTTAGCATCGGGTACATCTAAAGCCAAGTCATCGAGAGACACTGACACTCGCGTAAAACCATTGAACATCTGGTTCTCCGTTATCAGTCCCATGCTAAAACACTCTCGAAGCAACCCCCATAATCTCTCGTTCTTATTCTCCATAATTGTCAACAACGACTTCTTTATAACCTCGTGGTGGAAAAATGGCATACCGAGCTCTTTTATGCAAAGATAAGCTTCTCTAGTCTCCCCACCAGACTCAAACTCCTGTAATATCTTTCCAATTTTGTCCTTCACGTCTTCAATTGTTCGTCCACTGGTGCAGCTTCCACCACCGCCCCAACACCTTAATATCCTCTCCCCAGAAAGTCGAGCCTTCAGCAAGGAGGTTGCCGTTCGAGCAACTCTGTTTCCTATTGTATCTGACCCCGAAAACTCACTCCCAATCTCATCTAACTGTTGCGGAGTCAATACTTCATCCACCACTGCCCTTGCTAAAAACATTGCCAAATCCTCAACAACACCAGGGATATCGAGAGCAGTGTCTTCAGCTGATTCTAGTAACATAGTAAATCCGTTAACCACATAATCCGTTGGGAAGCATAACGATAATAACAAAACAGAAGCCATTTCCTTCTCTCGATTTTTTCTGTCCATGGCCAAAGTAATCAGTTTCTTCACAAATATTGCGTTTAGTTCAGCCATAGAGGAAACTTTCTCGGATTCTAAACAATGGCATACCTCAGAAATGTCACCAGACAAAAAGTACTCCTTAATTATTGACTGAGCCTTTATCTTGAAGGAGTTAATTGTACTGTCTTCAACGGCTTGATTCCCGGGCTGGAGTGACAGTGACTTCAAAGATGAGGCACACAACCACCCTTCTGATGCTGCTTTCGAGATCAAAGACTGTAATATCACCTTTGCATTTGGTATATCTAGAGATAAGTCATCAACAGAGTCAATAATTCGGCCAAATCCCAGTGATATTTGACTTGAATTAATAAGACCTTCTTCAGCGGCTCTCTTCAGCAAGTCGAGAAGGCAGTTTTCTGCTTGCCTTTTTTCCATAGCCATTATAACAGCGCGCTTGACAATCTCGTGGTGGAAGTAAGGAACATTCAGATCCTTGATGCATCTACATGCCTCTTTTACATCGCCACTCACTACATACTCGATCAATAGGTTATTAATCTTACCCTTCAAGTCTTCAACCGTTTTGTTCTTGCCACCCCCCCAACGCCTCTCAATGGCTTCTACATGTAAAGGAGCCGACAAATAGCCCTTTTCAGCTCTTCTGATGACATCGACCCCCTTTGAGTCCTTACTCAAACAAGCCATTGCTTTTGTCAAGAACGAGGGAGGAAGTATGTCATCAACCACCGCTCGAGCAATAAATAATGCAAGAATATCAACTGCATTCGGTATGTCTACAATCAAATCATCCGTAGACTCCAAGAGCTTCTGAAAACCTTTATAAACTTGGGGAGGATCGATCACATTTCCATAAAGTGAAGATAACAAAACTGCAGCCATTTCTTTTTCTTTGTCATGCCTGTCCATAGCAATGGAAACAAGCTTTTTGACAAAATAATAGTTATAGCTCGACATTTCTAGTTCTATTAGCTCATTGGCGGTCGAGATAGCATCATCATTGGCAAAATATTCCTCTACTATAATTACAGCCTTCTTTTTGTATTCTTCAAATTCTGAATTTGTCTTCTTAACAATAGAACTCTTGTCCTCCTGAAAATATATATTACGAAATTGAGTGATTTTTAACACTGATCATTGTTATATGCGAAGAACACTGCAAAACAAAAAGCAAAATTGATAATAGATGTTGACCAATTACCTCATTGCTGCTGTAGTTTGGATCATTAAGTTCTAGGACACAATCATCGTCTGTATCAAGTAGCCCTCCCCATGTTCCTTTTCCTCCACAACCATCTGCATGGTGATTACCAATAAACTACATTGGAACCCAAAATCCACAGAAAATATCCAGTCGCCAAAGGCATTGAGCAGTATTAACAATTATCATGTAATCATAAAAGTGAAATTGTGGATGCTAAGCATAAGGTAGATCGAATCATCAGTGGAGCACCTACTCCTGCTAGCCAGTCACCAAGTGAAGGTGCTGCCGATGAAAGATAAAATAAGGGAATGACAACTTGTGACACGTTGTATGTAGACCTAAAGTCACTCTTGTACCTAAGAGTGGCATAATCTCGGCATAACAGGTCAGAAGATATGGATAAATCAATTCTAATATGGCTTATAGTAATTGCTAAATATCTAATTCCTTTGAAAATTTTAGTAAATTTAGCAATGAATCGAACAGAGTGGCAAAAAAGAATTCACATAGCCATCCCCAATTTTGTTGTCTTTATAATCATATTAGCATGTTGATCATAATTGAAATCAAAATGTGACTCCATGTTATTATACTAACTACATAAAGAAGATCTATTGTGCTTTTCTTAAAAGGTATGGAATGGTCAAGTCCGTGACAAAATAACAAGAACAAGTATATTTCACCTTTCTTTGGATGACCATCTCTCTTGGAATGCGAATGTCTTTGATTTTTGAGTGGACTCCCTGGGCTTGGACTATGCTTTCCCTGTGGGGATCGGGGTGATTTCGGCAACTTTGGTGAGGTGTAGATTTGCAATGGAGATACAGAAGATGGATCTGCACTCTCTGAAGCTGATCGAAATTGTTCTTGATGCTCATGTGACACGTACCCTTCACTCAAGTCCATTGTAGATTGATTTTCTATATTTCTCTTCTTCAGCATGAACTGTCTGCTACATTGTAGATTATTGATTCATAGATACAAGAAAAAGTTCAACAAATTCAAAATAATAATATTATAATAAAAGTTGGGTAAATGTAATACAGAGAGAATCAGTAAAATTGCCTTAATTCAGCCAAATTTGTTGCAACAGAAAAGCCACTTGTGTGGTTCCAATTTAGCCTCATTATGTGGCTAATGGTTAATAATGCCCATTCAACTTTTACCATTAATAGCAAATCCCTCATTTAAATGAAACAAGAGAAATTCCCTATCCAAGTTTGTGTGTTCATACACTCTTTATCTTCCCTACAAGAGATTTTTTTTTTTTTTTATAAACGTATGTAGGAGATAATTGGCATAGAGCATCCCTATCGTTGGCCTCAATTATGCAAATTGTCCGCATCATTTCATTTTTGGCATTTGGACACTCATATAGAGCATTCTTTGCGCAAGTGGTCATTTCCATCTAATTACATCCATTTCCTTCGCTTTGTAGGAGCGTACACACATACATACATACATAAAATCATCTTTCTCACACTATCCTCCAACCCCAACCCTCCAGCGGAGGTAGGCACTGACGGCAGCCAACGCCGGCCTCCCCCCCATCACCAGCCACTTGAGAAGTTTATGGTAGAGAACTGATGATTAAAAAATAAGCATTGATACCGTAGCTAGACAGATCTTCTATTGTATACGAAGACTGGCTTTGTGGTTCAAAAGAAAAATCAATAAACAACTAAGATATTCTCACTATCATTTTGTTCTTCTTCCCAGCCGATAAGAGGATTACTTTGCTGTCAACAATGTCATCACCCTCAATCTTCTTTGCTTCACTATCAACTCTACTATTGTTCAAGTAAAGTCCCCCTTGCTTGAGCAGCCGACGTGCAGCCGACTTACTCTCAAGCAAACCAATAGAGACCGTGAGATCCAATATAGAAATATTCAAGACTTCATTATAAGGCAAGGAGCAGGATGGAACATCCTCAGCAATAGCCTCGATGATTCTCCAATCCAATTTGGTTTCTGCCCCCGGTCTTAAGGCCTCAGTAGCTTTCCGTGCCTCGTCAAGACCTTCTTCACCATGGACAAAAAGGGTGACTTCCTCAGCCAACCTGCGCTGAGCAGTGTTGGGGACATAGCCTGGCCCCTGCATTTCCCTTTCAATCTTGACAATTTCCTCTATGCTCAGAAAAGTAAGAATCTTAAGAAACCTCACGACGTCTGAATCAGGGACGGAGAACAAATACTGGTAGAACTGGTAAGGGGACAAGAGAGAAGGGGAGAGCCAAATGGCACCATCTTCTGATTTGCCAAATTTGGTGCCATCACTCTTGAGGAGAAGCGGGAATGTGAGTCCATAGGCTCCTTCTGCCTGTACAATTCGACGAATAAGTTCCGTTCCTGCAGTAATATTGCCCCATTGATCGCTCCCTCCAATCTGAACGTTAACATCTTCGTCTCGAAAAAGGCAAAGGAAATCGTAGCCCTGCAACAACTGGTAAGCGAACTCAGTGTAACTCATTCCCTGCTCCGATTCAAGCCTCTTCCGCACGCTCTCTTTCGACATCATCACACCCATCCTCGCAAATCTACCTACCTCCTTGAGAAAATCCAGCAGCTTAACATCCTTCCACCAGTCGTAATTATTCAAAATAGTAAAACACTTAGCTCCGTGATGCCGACCCAGAATCCGGATAATAATAGTCGAAATCCCAGTAACATTCCGGTTCAATGAAAGAAGGTCGAGCTCAGGCCGCTCGATGCTCTTGCCGGAGGGATCACCAACCCGACCTGTGGCACCACCGATCAGAGCAACAACCTTATGCCCACATCGGAGGAACCAAGAAAGGACTATTATACCAAGGAGGTTGCCCAAATGGAGACTCTCAGCAGTAGGATCGAACCCACAGTACACCCTAAGGGCAGGGAGGCTGGGATCAGAACAGGCGGATCTTAATGAATCGCTGGTGAGGGACTCCAGAAGGCCTCTCTCCTCGAGAATGTTCACCACGTTGAGCCTATTCCTAACTTCCGCGGTGTTCCCTTCCGTCGATTCTTGGACAAATTGAGTAGAAGAATAACTTAATGGTAACGGCCACTGATAAGGGTGGAGGCGATGGGTGAGGCAGGGACGAAGAAGCATGGGGTAGCGATAAAGGAATGATCTTTGATTGCGGTAGATTACGAGAGTCCTCACTCAAGAATTAGCAGCCATTTTCACTCATTCATTGAGCAGGATAGGACAGAGAGGAGATAGAAAAACAGAACCATGAACGAATCTGAGTTGACTGCTCGGTCCTCCGGCCCAATAAGGCAGAATGGAGAGCTCACAAACACTGAAAGAGGAGTATTTGGGCTTACAAGATTATGCCCAGATAGAGAACCCACAATTAACAAAGCCCCACACTCCTTTGGGCCCAAAAGTCGATTTTTTAGTATTTTATTGGGAAAAAAAGTCCCGAAAATTAATTTTTTTTATGAAATGTTAAAAACTGAAATTTTCAATTTTGACACATATTTTTTTTTTGTAATTTTTCCCATAGTTAATAATTCTGAGTCTAAATTCTAACACTCCAAATGTATTATAAAAGGAGAATACCAATGTAACCAGATGTCACAAGAAACTACATAAATAAATTTAAAAAATAAATTCACTAAAAAGGCTCTCTCTGGTTATTTTCAAGATCAAACTTAAGGCACACTGATGTCTAAAACGTTAACAACATAGACCACAACGGCTTCAAGCTTTTGACTCGGGTTCGGCACTAGCAGGTTCTGCTACAGTTTCGCCATTGGCAGTCTCTGCCTCCTCCTCGCTCTCCTCATCGGTGTCGATTTCATCATCTGTACCACATTTGCATAAAACAATGAAATTAAATAGAAATATTTCTAATTTTGTTCAGGATAAGTAGCGAAATTAACAGCCTAGCTGAAACACTCAGGACTCCTAGAACACGGAAGATTACCTTCATCGATGTCAGTGCCATCCACATCGAAATCCCCAGCTCCACCCATGTTAAGTTTCTGAAATGTATGAGGGAGCAAGCAAAATTTCCATGGAAATCAGAATTCGATCAATCCATATTTTAAGTTTCTCTACAAATCGATCACTCTAAACTCAAAAAGCTGCTACTCACCGAGAAGTCAATGTCACCGAAGTCCATATCAGTGCCTGCTGCAAAATTTAAAAGGTGTCTTTGTTTAGTAAAATAAGGAGCAAACTAATGAAAAATCAAGGCTAAGAACTGTAATATATTACTCACGTTTTTCATCATGTTCATCTTCATCAACCCATTTGTCCCAATCAACTTTTATAAACACGGGTGGTTTTCCCTCCTGCTTCAGAAGCCTACTCCACCATTTACTCTCTGCCTTCCTTACAAGATAGCATATGTTCCTAGAGGTAAAACTAGCCTTGCTCTCCTGAGATCATCGACTTACGTGATGGTTAGCTTCCATTCATTGCAATGACAAAAAGAATATACAACATCATCTAAATCAGGAGGAAAAAAAAAGGAAAAGGTTGAAAGAATTGAAAGTCATAATTTCAACACTTACATTGACATCAACCTTGTCATAAAGGTCAATATCTATCTCATATGGTATGTTATCAGCTCCACTGGTAGCAGAAAAGAAAAATTTTCCTTCTGGTTCCAGATTAAGCTTCACATTTTTTGCATCAGGTAGCTCAACAGTGATGAACAGCTTGTCTGATCTTTGGGACCACTTTACAAGGGGATGTCGGCTGAAGTCAAATTCAAACAGAAAAAGATCAATAAGCATTATAGAGCATGTTACTAGTTCTGATATTTGGCCTTCAATCATTATGAATAATGATCGGATACTAATAATATATTTAAATAAATACAAATTATTACAGGATAAATGTTAAGAGTGTAATTTGATCAAAAAGTTCAGAGAAATGGCTTACTCTTCATAACCTTTATCACAAGAAGCCATAATATGAAAGTTGTGAAAGGAGAAAAAAAAAATATCCTTCAATTTAATTAGCAGCAGCAACGAATCTGGAGAGCAGGGCGAACATAAAGGCACTAGTTTATGTTACTACTTAGTATTTAATGGGTTTTTTTTCTTGGTAAAACAGTCTCTAAATTCTTTATGTCATCCAGCTAATCTTGTTGAACAAAATATCTTCAAATAATATCATTCTCTGAAAGAAAATAATCAAGAAACTACACTCTGAAAACAGGGGAAAATGAGTTCAACCACAGATGTGACAGTTGTATCATACGTTTCATCAGATAAAATTGACTGGGTGAAATGCTGATAACTTACACAATATAAAGTTAGCGCATCCAATATATGGCACCCAACATTAAGAACTTAAAAGGCAATCATAAGAATTCACAATGAACTCTAGCAATAGCTCTTCCCAAAAAAGGAAACTTAGCAGTTAGCCTAGCAAATCTTATAAGTTAGCAGTTGCCAATTCATTTTGCAGCAAAAGGGCAGGTTAGGACATAAAATTGCTGGTTTACATTCGTCAATCATTCAGCAAGTGCAGGTCAGGGAAATAATTGGATTTCACAACTTACAAAAAAAGATGCCAATAGCCCAATCAAAAAACAAGCGATTTCTTAGAATTGAGAATTGAATTAAGGCATCGTCTACCTAACAAATCACCTTCTGTATCCACCTAATTACAAATTTTGCTTCCTCTTCAGGCCCATTTTAAAGAATCTCTGTTAGCATGACATCATATCATATGAAAATCAAATAAATTCTTTCATTTCAGCTTAATGCTTTTACATTGCCCACAACTGAATGTAGTCCTTGACTGTAACGTAGTGTAATCAAAACCTCCAAACTTCAGAAGCCTGCGTTACCATTTAGCAATTTACTTGAATAGATCGTGTCAGAATCAAAAGAAGAAATCAATCATCAAGCCAAAAATCTCTTGGCGATAATTAATTAAACTCGTACAATATTCCATAAACTGTTAAACATTGAATTCGCTCCATCTACAACTCATAAAAGAAACTAGAATCATTATATTTCTCAACAAAATCCCCCTAAAAACAAAAATTAATTACGCTAACCATCGTTAAATCCTAGGACTTTCAAAGAGACGGTAAAAATCACGAAATAAGAGAATGAATAGCGTAGAACTACCTCATTTTCCCCTTTTCTTCCTCGCAAAATGTTGTATAGAAATTGCGTCGAGTAGGTCTTCTTTTGCGTGAATAACGTTGTCTTTGAAGTGTTTAATGATGAAAGAAGTAAAAGGGCAGTGCTGGAAAGGTCTAGATTCTCCTCTGAGCACCAACGTTACATGAGGGTCAAGTGGAGTCGAATCGAGTTGGGACTTGGGACCCATTTACACCTTTATTCGTTTATTTGTGTTAATTACCCATGTTTGACACCTTTTATGTTAAGGTCCGTTTGTTTGCAAATGTGGAAAATTGGTGAAAATAAAATAAATTTCAGTGAATTAAATTGTCTAAAAATTATTTTACTGGAAATTGTAATTAATTGTGTTTAATTGGTATAATTTTTCATGAAAAATGTTGAAAGTTTGGTGTCCGTTTGGCTTCGTTTTTTATGAAAATTGTCAATTAAAGTGATAATTTTTCCTACCATTGGGTCTAGAATTTGTTCCAATTGCCCAAAAAAAATTTGAAAAAAAAATTACTAGCAGTGCTGGAAAGGTCTAGATTCTTCTCTGAGCACCAACGTTACGTGAGGGTCAAGTGGAGTCGAATCGAGTTGGGACTTGGGACCCATTTACACCTTTATTCGTTTATTTGTGTTAATTACCCATGTTTGACACCTTTTACGTTTGTTTGCAAATGTGGAAAATTGACGAAAATAAAATAAATTTCAGTGAATTAAATTGCCTAAAAATTATTTTACTGGGAATTGTAATTAATTGTGTTTGATTGGTATAATTTTTCATGGAAAATGTTGAAAGTTTGGTATCCGTTTGACTTCGTTTTTATGAAAATTGTCCATTAAAGTGATAATTTTTCCTACCA
>CAIGRP010007290.1:0-22294 GCA_903798385.1 Fraxinus cuspidata
CCACTTAAATACATTACCAACATATAAATCAAAACTGATTGTTTACATTTTGTTTGTCCATTGATTTCTTGTCTATCGTGTTGTTCAAGTTTAAATAGATGTGCCCCCAACACACAAACTGTCCATTTCAACTTTAAAAATTTTATGCGAAGTTCACACAATCGATCTTTCGAGGAGCAAAAAAGCGAGAAACATATTTTAACAAAAAGGAAATGGAGAAATAATCCATGCACATTCCTCCCCCTGCCCCACACGGCTGTGATTATTTTATTTGTTTGATGATACGATGTTTTCTTGAGAATGATGCGACTTTATCCAACCCAATATAGATCAAATCTGAACACAAACCAGAGTCTGAGTGCTTTGATTTTCTGTTTGAAATCAGACATGGCTTTCGCTGCTGTTACTTCTCTTACTCAAATTCTTGAGCAAACGCTGCAGCATCAGCGTATGATTATTCATGACAGACAACAAATTGAATCTCTCCTCGAAGACGTTAGTTTCTTACGAGATTCTCTTGAGAATTCTTCACAAAAAAACAGCGAAAATATAAAATCTTTGGAGAGTCAAATTATAAATGCATCATATAAAGCACAAGATCTCATTGAATCCCACATTAAGGATCAACTCATTCGCGAGAACAACTTCGTAATCTCATCTCAGTGGTTCATCGAAGTACAAAGAGAAATCGATTCCATAAACCAACGGGCGAAGAAGATTGAGGAAGACAGTGGAGTACAAGATCTGCAGCCAATGATTACTTCGCCTCCTGGGGAGATCTCTATCGTGGGTCTTCGTGACGATGTCTTGGAGATCAAGGATCGGCTGACTAGAGCATCATTTGAACTCGAAACATTATCTGTTGTTGGCATGGCTGGAATTGGTAAAACTATTATTGCTACAGAAGTTTACAACAGTTCAACAGCTATGTATCATTTCGATACTCGTGCATGGGTAACAGTATCCCAACCTTATTACGTGCGACAAACCGTAATCGGCCTTCTCGATTCCATCGAAAGGCTAAC
The DNA here is from genome assembly GCA_903798385.1 of Fraxinus cuspidata. Taxonomy (NCBI): domain Eukaryota; kingdom Viridiplantae; phylum Streptophyta; class Magnoliopsida; order Lamiales; family Oleaceae; genus Fraxinus; species Fraxinus cuspidata. The sequence goes on from CAIGRP010007290.1 coordinate 1,026, forward strand.
TATCGAGATGCATAAAGAGAGCACGGAGCAATTAGGAGAATATTTGTACGAGAGTCTAAAGGGTAGGAGGTATTTGATTGTAATGGATGACGTACGGGATACTATGGTTTGGGATGATTTGAGTCAACTATTTCCAAATGACAAGAATGGAAGTCGAGTCTTGCTGACCACTAGACTAGAGAACGTGGCTGTTTCTACCAACTCTTCTCCTCCTGTTCATCGCATGAATTTTGTGAAGCGGATACAGTGTCGTCAAAATGTGATTCTTCGGAATAGACGAAAAGCTGAATCTCTCCTAAATAAGGTTAGTCTTTTACATGAAAATCTTGAAAAATCTTCCCAGATAGGCAGCGAAAAGTTGAAATCTTTGGAAAATCAAATCATAAATGCAACCAAAAAAATAAAAGATCACACCGAGTCCAGCATTATGTATTACAACTTAACATTCCCGCCTCAGTTCTTGAAGATAGTAAAAAGAGAGATTGATTTCATAAAGCAACTTGAACTGGCGATGAGGATTGATGCAGCAAGGATTTGTGCATCTGGTGCTGGCTCATCCAACCCTGCTGCTCCCACAGGCAAGACGACTATGGTGGGTCTACATGGTGATTTCATTGAGATCAAGAATCGTCTGGCTGGAGAATCGTCAAAACTCGAAACTATTTCTGTTGTCGGGATGGGTGGTATCGGCAAGACCACTCTTGCTAGAGAAGTATATAATGATAAGTTTATTATGGAATTTTTTCTTATTCGTGCTTGGGTAACAATCTCTCAATCTTACGACCTGCGACAAATCCTAATTGGCCTTCTAGATTCCATGGAAAAGCTCCCTGATGAGGTGTATAAAAAGAATGTTGGAGACTTAGCAGAACATTTACACAAGAGTCTAAAGGGTTGGAGGTATTTGATTGTAATAGATGATGTATGGGATACTAAGGTTTGGGATGATTTGAGACAATTATTTCCAAATGACAAGAATTCAAGTAGAATTCTGTTGACCACTAGGCTCGAGAATGTCGCTGTTTATGCCAACTCTTTTGTTCATCACATGCATTTCCTAAATGAGGATGGAAGTTGGTATCTATTTTGTAACAAGGTATTTGGAGAAGATTATTGCCCTCTTGAACTGGAGGAAGTAGGGAAGAAGATAGTCCAAAATTGTAGAGGACTTCCACTCGCGATTATTGTGATCGGGGGCCTCCTCTCATCGGCCACCAAAACACAACATTACTGGAGAAATGTTGCTGAAAATTTAAGTTCGGTAATAATTTCGAATGATGACCACTCCTCAAAAATACTATCTTTAAGTTATACTAATTTGCCTCATTATCTGAAAGGGTGCTTCCTCTACACTGGAATTTTTCCTGAAGATAGTAAGATCCTAGTCTCCAAACTTGTCAAGTTATGGATTGCTGAAGGGCTCCTAGAAACACAGAAATCTAATAGCTTGGAAGATATAGCATATGAATACTTGATGGATCTTGTTCATAGAAGTCTTATCTTGGTTGATGAACAGAGTTCCACAGGGAAAATTAAAACCTGCAAGATTCATGATCTCGTAAGGGATTTTTGCACGAGAGAAGCTAAAAAGGAGATGCTTTTCCATATCAATGATAAAAGTCTCCATGGTATTCCAGCAGGTACTAGTGTGCGGCTCCTGAGTATTCTTCCAATTAGGACAAATATTTTTCCTTGTGATGACAAAAAGCTATTATCTTTAGAGGTGAGCTCTCTTTTTAGTTTTGATAGGGATTTTCATCTTTCGGTGCATCATCTGAATCCTCGCCCGCTTAAAGTATTGGACATGGGGAAAACAGGTTACAACTCTGGTATTCAATGGGAACTGAATGAATTGCTCTTTTGTAACTTGCAGTACCTCTCTTGTTACCTTGGAAATAAAAGGATTTCTATGTCATCATCCTCGGCGCTTCCAAATTTACAAACCTTAATTCTTTACTCATTTCACGCACCAATGGAAGTGCCAATTTGGAATATGCCCCAACTGAGACATGTCAAGGTGAAGACATTGTATCTGTCAGATCCTTCTGATGGGGAAACTTCTGTTATTGTTCTAGAAAACCTGCAAACTTTGTCCCTAGTACAAAATTTCCAATGTTCCGAGGAGATACTTGAAAGAATTCCGAATTTAAAGAAATTGGGAGTCAGTTATGATTTGGAGCGACCAGATTGGCACTACTATTGTCTCAATAATCTTGTCCATCTACGTAAACTTGAAGCATTCAAATGCCTTTTTGGGAAACCAAGCCCCTCTTTCCTGCATAACGTCACTTTTCCACCTTCAGTCAAAAAGTTAACTCTAAAGCGTTGTGGTCTTTCTTGGAAAGACATGGTGATTGTCGGTTCATTGCCCAATCTCGAAGTGCTCAAACTGAAAACTTCCGCATTCGAAGGCCCGGAGTGGGAACCAACTGAAGGGGAATTCTTAAATTTGAAATTTTTACTGCTTAAAGATCTTGATCTGGTGCATTGGAGAGCTGATAGTATCCACTTTCCGAGACTTCAACGCCTAATCATTAGGCATTGCAAGCATCTGAAGGAGATCCCTTGTTGTATTGGAGATATCCCAACACTTAAATTGATCGAGTTGCATAATTGTGCTGATTCACTCATAGATTCAGTAAACGAAATGCAGAACGAACAGCTGGAAATGGGAAACGATGGCCTGCAAGTTCTTATCCAACTCTAGTCATTGAGGCTTAATGAGGTTATATTCTTCACTCCAATATTATAACGAAGTTTGTATGCAATTTACTTTTATATTTTTTCCTTTTTCATGGGAATAATGGTAATAAATTTCTTCTACATTTCTGTAGGACTTTGCTTGAAAAAATCTAATTAAAAGAAGAAAAGGACAGCCGTTTGATAATTAAATTGAGTTTCTTTCATCATGACATCAAGTACTTTTGATTGATAGAAGTATGTTTGGTTCTTTGAAGGTTAATGTGATTTCGTTTGATTCTTATGTAGAGTTTATTTCTTCATAACGTGGTGGATTCCAAAATTGTGTTCTTCAGGTTTTCGCTTAATTCCTTGTTTCGCACTGCGTCACATCCGACCTCGCCTAATCCATATAGCGTCACTTGAGACTCGTCTGTAAATGCATCGTTAGCTGCCATTTTGTTAGCTAGTGTTGGGAAAATATGTGTGGCTGCATATTTTTTTTTTATTTAACTTATGTTAACTGATTGCCTCCCAGGATATCGATAATTTCTATCATTTGTAGGATTGGATGAGTAGTAAGTCGCATTCTTCTTCTTGATGTACTGCATGTTTTAATAGAATTCTCTATGCCTTGAACAACAGAAAAACGAGTGTGAATTGCTAAAAACAGAAGGAAAAAACCTGCAGATCTTAAGGGAGGAAAAATTGTGCTTGGCTTCCTGTTCATCCTAAACTTCGTTTTTGAAGACCGAAAAATTGTGTGAATTGGAATTCACTTTGAAGATGGTTTGTCGGCCTGAAAATAAGAATGAGTTTCTTATTCCGATTTGCAGAAGAGTAATCCGGGGTGGTGTAAGATCAAGACACGCGGGGTTAGATCAAGGTAATTAATTCCGATGTTTAATTTGGTTTTATAGTTTATTGAGTGACGATGATATTTGTAATTCTAAAGCTTGAGATGTTTGTATCATGTTTTCCTATAATGGATTTATTTACCTTCGGATTTTTCCCTTGGAGGTTTTACTACGTTACATTTTTTTTTTAATGTTGGATGCCTTTAATGTTTAGCATGAAAATGATATTTTTGAGCTCAATTAATTAGTTGACAAATGAAACAGGAAAAAATTAAAATATTTTGCCTTGTTTAATATAAAAAAAACAATAGAAAGATCAAACCAAACCCGTTGGTTCTAGATTTTGATGTCCATTTGAGTATTAACTTAAGAACAATCGCTTGATTCGGTTCGGACCATTCCATAGCATGAACCCATCTCAAATTCCCTATCCATAACATACAAATACCATCAAACTTACTTGCTTCTAATGGAAATACCATCTTTTGATGAGGATTAAGAAATCTTACCTAGCCAGTTGCATATCAGATCATACTCTCCGGCATATACAAGTAATTTGATTCCATCCTCCAAAAGTGCAGGAATGCCGACTTCAAGATTTCTCATCCAGTCTGTCACCATTGCATCATACACTGCAGAACTACATGAAACGAAATCTATGTCCCCGACACCAAGAGCACTCTGACCGATTTTTTGTTCAGAAAAGTGTCCATGTCGGAGAAGTCATAGCACAAGTCGCCTTCACACTTTTTTCGGATGTTATAGTACTGCAAGTGAAACTGTGAAAGATAAGGTTGAACAACGTTTTCTATATTGTCTTTGTATTTCTTAACCATTGTTCCCAGATAAGACTTAAAAGAATTTCTCTTACATTTACACCACCAGCAATTCCCACTATCCTGTTGAATATGGCGTTACAAATCATGTATGCAGCCACACAAGAATTTCCCCCATCAACGCCTGAAAAATAAAATAAAATAAATTCTACTTCAAATTAAAGCAGTAACGTTAATCAACTCAATATTATTCTAGTAGGTATCATATTCTGAACTACTAAAAAGAAGCTGTTTTTGGGCGTGTTATGGATTTGGAAATTACCGCAAATCTTGATTGCCTGTTCACATTGTGAAACTGACTTGCTCATGCTGTTGTAATCAGATTGTTTAATCAATTTCATGTCCAAAGCATAATCGGTGTATGCTTTATACTGAATTTCCGGATTAGTAAGCCCATTTCCGATAGCAAATCCCTGATTAGGAACATGTACATTATAAATATGTATCTGGGTGAAAACAATTTGAAGCTGTCGGTGATAAAAGAATATGAATTCAAGAACATACTTTTAGGTTGATATGAATTCCTTCTTTGTTCTTGTTTCCTAGATGAACTCGAGAAGCAAAAGCAGGAATGTAGTGCCCAGCATATGATTCTCCAGTTATGTAAAAATCATTATTTGCATAGTGTGGATGCTCCTTGAAAAAGGCCTAACATCACAGACTAGAAAAGCTCAGTATATAAGATTGAGACTGTAGTAGTATCGGCAAAATACATGGAGAAACAGACCTGCAAGAAGTCATAAAGATCATTGCTAACACCATCCTCACCATGGCGTATATCATCATCATCAGAACTGTAGCTAAAACCTGTTCCTGTTGGCTGATCGACATATATAAGATTTGATACCTGCATTTCGAGATCTTAGGTAAATATATGTTGATTATTGACTAAAATATTAACTCTGTTTGATATGCTAATCGATCATCTTGTATCGCTTTTTAAAGTTAATATGTGAAACACAAGATATATATTAAGGTACAGTTCCATAGAAAGATGTCTAAAGGAAAAGGTTAGACAAGTTCTGTTTGATTCAAATAAAAATCGTTGAACAAAACAGAAGGCTCTTCAAGTACCTTATCCCATCCAAAATCATTCCATTGAAGAGATAGGTTGCTTGTTAGATGGAAGGGGCCATTTTCATAAAACAAGGCCAATTCACTGCTGCAGCCCGGTCCTCCAGTTAGCCATATAACAACAGGATCACTCTTAGCATTCCTTGATTCAAAGAAGAAATAGAACATCCTGCAAACATTATTACGACCATTTAAACCGAAGCCTTCTTTTCATAGGACATTAGTCTCGATGTAACCAACCAGTCCTTCCGGCAAAATTGAAGAACATAAGAGCATAATACAGTGAATTGAATATCTTAGACGATAGACTGCTCGAAGTTATTAAATTCTTCCCTGGCACGTGCACAAATCAAATCTCCTTTCACTTTTCAAAGCTTCATTTTCAAGTAATATCACTAGTCATGTCATAAGTTCCTCACAAGTTACAAGCACGCAATATGCTCCATTGACCATAAATCAAACGCTATTTTGCCAGCAAATTATCCCACATTGAACAATTAATTCAAAGGTCATCCATATACTTTCATCTTTAATGTACAAACTCGAACTAAATAATAAATTCATATGTAATTTGACTAATTAATCACAAGGTGATGAAACTACCTATTTTCTTCATTTTAGGAGCCCAAGAAATTTAAACTCAACAGTCATCAATAAACTCTAATATAGTGGCAGTGATCGCACTATTTAAACACGACTTACCGAAAAGAGAACTAACAATACACTCATTTCTTCTTCAAAACCAAAATTGAACAGCAATAATATATATAAATAGGCTTAGAAAATTTATACCTGGCATCTTTAGCGTGAGGAAGCCGATAATATCCAGCATGGTGACCCAAGTCTTGGACAGAAGCCCCAGAATCTCCAAGATAAGGGAATTCAAATCGCTTTTCGACAATTCTTGATCCACCAAATTTATAGTCTTCTTCCCCATGATGATAATTTATATCATGCTTTGGAAATAAGTTGAGCCCTTTAATCAGTTTCTCAGCCTGTTGTTTTGGGAATTTCAGATTGGAAGAAAGGAAAAGAGTGTCATCACTAGTTTCAGATGCAAATGAAGCAACAAGGAAAAGAGAAAGAAGAGAAAGTAAGCATTGAGAAAAAGAAGGGGTAAGTGTCATTGTTGTGAGTAGTTTCTTCACAAGGAGAGGGAATACAAAGGCTTTTTCTCCATGGATTATATATAGGTGTTGTCGAGGTTTCCTCTTCCACCTCTCTCTTTGTGTGTGCGTGTGAGAGAGACAAAGTGGGGGAACTGGATTTTAACGGTTTGCTATTTTTTTTTTTCCCTTTGCCTTTTGCTTTTTTACTTTCAAACTGGAAACCATGGCTCCAAGGGAAAAAGATAAGAAGGTAAGAAAACATTAAAATAGATAAAATTTATTTAAAACAGATCATTTTGGTCTCGAATCTTTGCTTTTATGGTAATGGTAGTCTTATTAGTAGAGAGAAACCATCCATTTAATTGTTAAAAAGTCGAAATTTAGTGAAAAATGATTATACTCTTATTTTATTTTTTATTAAAGTAAAAATATAAAGAGAACAAATAAACACAAAAAGTAAAACCGCGTTTTCCATGGAGAGTGAGAAACAATTTTTTTTTTAACTGTAAGGCCAAGGTTAGGTACAAATATTTCACCTTTTTCCAAGAATAATTATCAAAGTGAAAAGGGCAATTTACTATGTACAAGGTGAATTGAACTACGAAATGCGGTTATATTCTTTGTTTCTTCCTTTCTTTAACTATGTCCACATTGAGACACATTATAATTCTACTCGAGAATTATGTGCACGTTGGATGTTTAGTTCCCCGTAATTAAGTCTATTGATTATTAGGAACCAAACAAATTTAGCCCCTATTTGGTTTGGTAAAAATTAGATTTTTAGTAAATGTTAATAAAAGTTAGTGAAATGTGCAGTTGAAAGGTTGATAAAAGTTATTGGTCTATAAAATATGTGATTAAAATGAGTTTGAAAAAAAAAAAACGTTTTAAGAGATGGAGGCCAAACAAGGGCTTAGTAGACGAGTGAAACGATATTATCGAACGACAAAATATCTCGAGTAGTTTTGCTTTTCAATTTTCTTTTGCAGATTTTCCATAATTATTTGTTTACTTTATGGCAATGATGTCACAAGAATTCCATTATTCAATCCTAAGTTATCCAATTTTGAGCTTAAATCTAGGACCTAATTCCAAAACTCTCCTACCTATAATGCTTTATTGATCACATTATTTTACAAAGTTTGGTGGGAGATGACATGATCAGTTGCATGCAATTGAAGCTTCATTCTCTCTGTTGGTTTCTTTACTTTAAAGTGTAAGTCACTTTTTCTTATAAAAGAAAATTCAGTTTCACAGATGGCGTCAAGGGTTGATCCAACTCATGCAGGCCATTCCGATTTAAAATCAAGTCGATATAAGTTGAACTAGGTTGGACTTGTAGACTTGTTGAATACACCCACTCATCCAGTATTAGGCTTGAGGTCTTGAACTTGTGTGTACTTCAAGTAATGTTTTAATACATTATTAACTAGAATCGAAACACATGAGAATGTGAATCTTTATTTAAGGTGCCAAGTAAGTGAGACGATAAGTGCTATAATATATAGTCATAGTCGAAGCCACCTTTTGAACTTGTAATTGAACTAATATGCACAAATTTGATACAAAGGTGGATGATTCACGTGTTGAAGCCTAACGTTGTGTTGATATACGACTGTAATCCTCATTTCAGATATCGTTCTTTGATCCAATATTGTGGGGTGGTATTTGATTGGTTGTTGCTCATAATCCAATATGTTGGATCCTTCAAACTAGTTTAAGAATCCACACAAAGCATGTGAGCTTGGTTGCTTGTAAGGAACTATTGGACTTCAAACTAATGATGGGTAGCCTTAATAAAGACGTAAAAGATGGGTAACCGTATCAAATTTTTTGGGGCGGGTTTCACACAGTTGGACTGACGTAGGTTTTTCTTAAGCGTGTTGACGTACTATTTAGTAACTATTAATAGAAATTGGTTATTTCAAAACACTTTAAATTATTAAATTAATTAATAATGTAGAAAAATTTTAATGAAGAGAGTGTCTACATTCTGCAAAAGAACAAGAAATCAATAAATTAAAATGAAGAAGAAAAATTCCTATCGTGCATGATAATGTTATTGTCAAAGAAATGAGTCATTTCTTTGAGAATATTTTTTCTTATGATATGCTAGTGTTAGGAACCGTGTCTTGGAAAGTAAATATTTTGCATTCGGACATTTTTGTTGATTAATAAAATAAAAATATTTTCTTGATATGAATTTGATAATTTCTATAAAATTTTATTATTTCAGGTAATATTATAGGTTACTGTTTTATGAAATGTGTAATAAAATGATTCATGCACGGTATTTTATAATCTACTACGAGTTATTTGGTTATTAATATGTGTGAATTGGAATAAGTTTTCAATGTATAGGATGGTTGAGTGCGACTCTTTAACTACAATGTGTGCATAATAAAAAGACCTGACTTTTGGATATGGTATGATCTGGACCATTAGATCATGTCTCCATTTAATATGGAGTGATTTAATCGTCGAAATAAATATGTGCCGAAAGATGCAACGGTTTAGAATAAACAAAAATATATACATTGGATCCTTTTAATTCCTTTTTTTTTATACTCCAAATCAATTCCAAAATAATTATTTATGCCCTCTCTAAATTCTATCAAAATGTTTTGAAATTATTTTCGAGTTTTAGTTTTTGATATAATCCAATTATACGGTCAAACTTTGGTTCATCCGACAAAATTAATATTGTTTTGTATTAATTTTGGAAGAAGCATTTTATATTGAAATACAAATGTTCATTTGATTTTGTGAGCACCAGTGTAGGAGGAGAAACATGTTTTAAGGAAATTTGCAATAACATATCTCGCTTGATTTTATTTCCTTATAATTTTTAAGTCTTGTACGTTTTAGTAAGTTGCTATAATTTATTCATTTTTCATGCTCGTGTTTAGGTGTGGGAATATGATTTATGCATCAAATTTTACCAACATCTACAACTAAAATAGGTTTCATTGTCTTAAAAAGAGCTAGACAATATAATCTAATGGGCCATCTTCTTGTTTATTTCATAATTAGGTGAATGGCTCATCTTGATCATAAAAGATGATAACGTGTCAGTAGAATCACTATTGCATTTGAAATGTTTTGGTAGGACTGTTTGTTGCATTCACTAGAATTTACTAGATTGATTGAGATGGCCAATGGGACATAGGTTCATTTGATTGATTTATTTGTAAATCTTTCCCCTTCGTTCCATCCACCTTGCACGAGTTCTCTGAGCAAGATCGATGCTATCATGCGATCAATAACTTATTTCTCTCGGAGCTCGGTTACTGAATACTAGAAATATATTATTTTAACCATAGTACCATTTGAGTCGAGATATGTTAATTCCTTGAAATTTTGATTAATCAATTCAACTAGACTTCTTGTCTCTTGATTATTCATACAATCTTTTTCAATTAAGAATCTTTTTGACTTCTAGTCTAGCTTCTAAAATACAAAATGTGACCATAACTTCTTTAGTCATCTTAAAGAGAATATCTAGGATACTGTGGTGTGTGAATCACATGTTTTTGCATTTGCTCAATCTACAAGAGGTTGCATCGTTTTATTTTTCAAATGGTACTACTCGCTCCTGCAGATTTGAATTTATCAAAGCAAACAGTAATTTATTAAACCATTTTCGTTTTAGCTAGTGGTTTCTGATTCAATCTAGTTTTCCAACAGCCACGCCAATGGCTTCTACTGCCAAAAGTGATGTTATGAAGAATAATCTTTGTGCGTGAAAGGGGTTTGCACTCCACTGACCTCATGAAATTTAATTATCCGTGACTTCAGCACAGCACTGACAATAAAGGCGGATTTAGGATCCAACTAAAAAAAAAAAATTTAAGTCGGGCTAATATATATATATAAAGAAAAAAGTTCGCATCATTGAAAATGGAAATGGGCTGAGAGGGGACTGGGCTAAAGCCCAGCCCACTCCCTCCTAAATCCGCCATTGACTAATGGGTATATGAATAGATCTTGTGCATCTTAACTATGGCTTTGCAGTTCAAATCTTGAAGGAATATGTAGGCAATCATGCAACATTGTCAGAAAAAATTGTCATCTTCTTTCTATCATTAGACCATTTAAAAAATAGTCAATTTTTGCATTCAATCACCTACTACCACCACTGCATATGTTAAATAGGTGGGAAATAATTTGTGGTAAAGTGGCTTAACTCATGTAGGATACGTGGTGGGTGGTGACGCACAATGACCAATCCTTTAAATTCATTCTTTCGTACAAGGATAGTATTTAATGCAGTCAATAGCTAAATCGAGTGCATCACGTGAGATCACTCTTAGAAATTAGTTGATCTTTCAATGTGTAGTGGAATACTTAAAAAGAAATTGCAAGCAGATGAATTGATTGACAGATATAAGGCGGGATTGATTGCTTAAAGCTACATACAAGAATTGTTAATTTATTTTATAGGTATGACAGTTACATCTATTTGTTTGCTAGAAGTTAAAGAGTACAATTAGAAAATAAAATAAATAATTCATAGATACAAATAACGATGTCAAAAAAACTCGAAGGCCAGACGGTCCAGCTCGGCCAGGAAGAAGCCTGAGCCGGGCTGACTCGTGGCTCGGTGACATTGAGCAGAGGCTCGGGCCGAGCCCCATTTTGGGGCGTCACGGGCCTATCTCGAGCTTTTTTTTTTATTATTTCCTTTTTTAGTTTAGATATATTTTTTTATATATTAATATTTAGTTATTATTTATAATATATATGCACAAATTTTAAATACATTATAAAAAATTATAGATTTATAATGAATTAAAAAAAACACGAGTCGGTTCGACTAGCTCAGGCTCGGCTCGACTTGCTAAGGCTCGAGCCGAAAGTTCGGGCCGAGACTCATTTTTTGGCAGAGCTTTTCTCAGCTCGACTTGGGCCCAAAAAAACTCGGACCCTTTTGTTCGAGTCAAGCCTGAACTTTGAGTTTCGGCTCGTAGCTCGACTCGACTCGTTGATATGGCTAGATACAAACAATGAATATCAAGACAACTTTTTTGCTATAACTTGAGAGGGGAGAGTTTGTAAATTAGTATTGCTATACTAATAATCTTGATCGAAAGGCAGTCATTAAAGCATTGAGATAGTTAAAGTATATATCATAAAATTTTATTGCAACGAACCAAATATCTTTGAGAATAATTTCTCGATTTCTCCATAGGATCCTTATTTATAAAATTATTTAAAAGCTGGAAAAATTATAAAACAGAAAAATTTACGCGGAAAACTTCAAAATATAAAATAGGTAGATTGTCCTGGTCTACATAATTAAACAATCGCATCCTATGATAATGTGGAGGAATCTACAAGCTATAAAGTGACATCAGAAATGCTCTCCTGCTACAAACAACAGCCTTCAAATAATTACTCATTGTCCAACACAATATTAATCATTAAATCATGTTAGATTATAAGAGTACGAACAAATGATGCATTATTGTTGTCATCAAGCCCTATTATTTGTTTCCAACAGCAAGAGAATCTGAGTAATTGAGATGATGAACATGAAAATAGTATACTATGTACTAAGGCTTTTCGGCTACTAAGGTTAGGGATTAGTCCTACATCATATTCAAAGGTACTGTTTAATTGTCGGTAAGGCATCCCTCAATCATAATTAGCCCATGTTTGGTTTTGATAAGAATCATATTTTTAGTAAATTTTGATAAAAATAGATGAAATATGTGATTGAAAAGTTGATAAAAATTGTAAGTGTTGAAATGAGTTGAAAAAAAATAGTTAATTTTGAGAAATGGGACCAAAATTGGGACTTGTGGAGATAAACCTAGAACTTGTCACCCTCACAATACACAATGAGTAATGCTACATGAACAGTGTCATTGACGGATCTTATTTTCAAGGGACGCGTGTCAAATTTCGATTGGACATTCAAAAAAAAAATAAAAAAGAGCCAGCGTTTTCAGCACTTGTCAACTTTCATGTCTGCTAACTGTGTCCAAGCAGCATTACACATTCACACTTGTGCAGTCAAAGTGTAAAGAGAGTTGTTACATGTACATGTACATGGGGATTTTGCCAGAGTTTATACAAGGAATATTTGTCAATTTTTCATTAGCCGTTGGCTAAAAAAAAATTGTCAATCAAGCAGCACTTATACAGCAAAAAATTCCATGTACAAGGGGAATAACTGAAGTGTAAAAGGTCATAATTAATTAATATTTAGTTTAATTACAATTATTGCAGGTTTAGTTGTCTCTATGCATTGAATCTTAATGTATTAATGTGTTATTAATCGTGCACAGTTCTGTTGATGGGATATATCTGTTTTATTATGTATATATATATAATAAATATACACCCGTCCATCTACCTCTCTTTAATATTGATGTATGAAAATTTGTCTATTTAGATGTATATTCAAATTTTTAGTCATATAAACGGCAGAAAAGAAAATATGAATGAAAATGATCTTTCTTTTTCCCTATCTTTTCCACAATATATTTGTTGGGATTTGAATGTCAAGTCGTTGCATATATTCATAAATGATGCAAATCTATCGTATTTATATTATACTTGAAAAAAAAATATATCTTCCTGGAGATAATTTGAAAGCAATGTTTCAAAAGTCTCCATGCATACATACATGTTATAAAACAAACAAGATACCAGAATATCTCTGATATCACTTGTTGTGAAACCAACCACCAGATTGAGATATTGAAGTTATATGACAGAATAATAAAGTATTTAATCAAGTAAAAGAATAATAAAGAAAAAAAATATGATAGGGAAATTAAGAGATTTTATTAACCAAGAATAATGAAGAAGAGAGAAAATTACAATGGAGCCTATAATTCTAGTAATCTATTTTCTCACACTTATAAAATTGTATAGAAGAACCTAATATTTATAGGGAACATGTAAGGGACGTCCAAACCCTTTTGGTAGAGTTGCTAATGAAGTAGAATACAAAAAAATCGAGTCCAAAACAAATTAGGAGAGAAAACTACAAAAAATCCAAACAAAACAGGTGGCGCCGCGGAACCAAGCAATCTGCCCGGAATCAAATTTTTTTTTTTGTTCCAAATTGTTTTATCCATCCCGAACTCTTCTTCAACTCCAATACTAATTTCCAACTTCCAATGAGCTTCGAAAATAGAACTTTAACGTGACAGATGACTCTTATAGCATTTCAAATTGAATTCTCCTTGATGTGCACTTCAAGGTCACACCTAAATTTCAACAATACCAAAAAAACAATCGGATCTAATTTTGACGAGTCCTGTGCTTCAGATTTATGTATAAAGTGAAAACTACTGTGTAGATGTTCTTATCTTAATTATATTAGTTCGTATAAATGCGTGATTATAAAGTAATACTTTTACAACCAAATCAAAATCCAATCAGTACAATTATTCATTCTCAAAGTGAAGACCTAGAAAAATCCAATTTTAATTGAAACCAAACTGAACTAGATCATAATCTTGACCCACCCGTTCACGTGATTCCGGATAAACATTCTCACCCCTAAGATAAACGGACGAACAATCAATCTTATTTAGCCGTCATTTGATCCCTATTATTTGATATTATAATTTTTGGAATAGTGTGTTTTTTTTTTTTGAATGAATGGTAGAAAAAGAATGAATTTTTTTTTACGTGTAATATTATTTTATTAAAAAAATATGTAATTAAAAAGAAGTAAGAAAAAAATATTATAATTTTATCGAGGGGCCAAACGGTGGCTTAATACCAAAATTTCAACAAGGGTCGACGAGGAATAAGATATATTCAAGGCGTGTTTGAGCCACATTATTTTGGAAGAATATATTCTGGAATAGTAGATTGATGGAGAATGTATAATTGAAAAAGAAGGAAAAATTATTGATGTGATGAAAAATATTATTTTATTAAAAAATGTGTGGTTGAAAATGAGTAATCTCAATTTATTTAGATTGAACATCTACTTTTCTGCTTTTTCGGATACCTCAATCCAGCCTCAAGGGGAATAGTAGAATGCACGCGCAACACAGTTAGGCTTGTGAAAGTGTCGGCAAGGAGGTCCCATTCAAATTGACCTTTTAGCCTCAATTAAATTCCATAATTTGTGCAGTCTATATTGCTTGTGAAGGGAAAAAGATAATAAATAAGATATAACGAATGCATTTGAAAGTTATTGCCCACCAAATCAATCATTTGGATTGCAATATGTTTGTGTTAAAGAGGATAATATGACCGTACAGTATAGTATATAGCAAGCTTTTCTTTGGGGCTAAAATCCTCCTTTTTTTTTTATGTTGGAGAAGTTTTGCATTCAGATTTTACGTCGCTTTTTCACGAGACATCTGGTAATGGCAATGCTCCAATTTGTAATTCAGCTGTGCAATTTTTTCATCAACGTCAATACTTGTCACCATTCATCACACCTGTTTGTCCTTGTTACGTAAATCACATGCATGTCTCATTTGAACCACACAAATATAAAGACGTAGCGGACTCTAATCCCAACAAATGCTTTGCTTAAAATAGGAACGAGAACACACCTAAGAACTCGGAATTCTTAGAATATTTGCAACTTTTAAAAAAGACAAGATTTTATTGATTCCCGCATAATATCGAACAATCTGCAGAAAATTAAGAGAAAATTCTCCTCTTAATCGTAATAAATATATAGTCAATTCTAATAAAATGAAGCAACAAAATTAAATAAATAAAAGACTAAAGCCGTCTATGTTTGATCACCTCTCATGTTTGGGACTGAATCAATATGTGTCCATATACTTCTGCATTTAGACACACATTGTGCCAGACCTAAATTTTTAGGCTACGCAGAGCCATCTTAGTTGCTTTTTGGATTTCTAAAAATTAATAGGAATAGTATAGTAGCTAGTATCCATTTTTAAGTAACGAATTAATGCATGAAACCTCCTAAATAAATGCAGTGCTCCTCTTTGTCAGAAGATTTTTTAGAATATTATGAGTTGTGAGTCCAACGAAATATATGAATAAAATAAAGTTTGATCAACTTAAATTTTGGAAAAAAAAATATGAAACTTCACCAAACGAGAAGCGAAATATGTGACTTCCTCGTCTTTCCAAAAGGTGACCCCCAAATCCATAAGCTACTATTCAAATTGGTAATTTCTCATGCGTAGGTATCACAAATTGCACTCTTTTGTTCGTCTTCAAGTGCAGCCCACATCAACCTCCATTTCTCTGATGGGACCCATGAATCTTCTTATTTATACCTGGTATACTGCCATAGAATACATAATTCGGTTTTATGTACTACGTACTCTTTCTTCTCTATTCGGTTCTTCCATGGCTCTCCTTCTTTCTCTCTTTCTTATTTTTATGTTCCCATTAAGAAATAATGCTGAGGGTCCACCTTCTCCAGGGTACTACCCCAGTTCAAGAATTGGCTCAATAGGGTTCAACCAAGGATATACCAATCGTTGGGGTCCTCAGCACCAAAGACTTGACCAGGGCGAACTCACTATTTGGCTTGACAGTACCTCAGGTACGTATCTATTCAAATTCTTACCCACAAAGGTTGCACGGTCACGGAAACTTCTAAAACGCTAACGGTCCTCAATTTTCTTCGTTTGTTATTGCAGGAAGTGGTTTCAAATCTCTTAATTCTTATAAATCTGGTTATTTTGGAACGGCGATGAAGCTCCAACCAGGTTATACTGCAGGAGTGATTACATCATTCTATGTGAGAAATTGAACTAAGACTCCAACCTCCTCCCTTGATGAATTATGATTTATGATTTTAGTCTGATTTGAATTGCATGGCAGCTTTCGAACAATGAAGATTATCCAGGGAACCATGATGAGATAGACATTGAGTTCCTTGGAACCACAGAAGACAAGCCTTATACTTTGCAGACAAATGTTTATATAAGAGGAAGTGGAGATGGAAATATCATAGGAAGAGAGATGAGATTTCATCTTTGGTTCGACCCTACTCAAGATTTCCACAATTATGCGATTTTGTGGAACCCCACAGAGATCATGTCGGTGCAATTTTATTTACCCGGCGCTACTATTAATTCAAGTCATTTTTAGGTTCTTTCGTTGAAAAAGTGTTCGTTAAGAGACTTCTTAAAAATGAAATTCTATATGCGGATTTATGCAATAGAACATTTTAGGGCAAAAAGCCCCAAATTCTTTTTTCTTCAAGATAAAGATCAATTGTGTAATATATTTTGCAGTTGGTGGAACAAGTATTAATCATAAAGGAGATTACCTAATAGCTAGCTTTTTAGGCAATATTAAAGTAAGGTGGAAATTAAAATGAAGAATAGAAATCATGTGAACAAAAAGTGATGTTCATGATATGGAATAACCTTGTCCCCATGCATGCAACTCATTGATGTCCTAATACCTAATAGATACGTGTTACATAGACAATAAAAATATAATTGTCATATGATGTTGAACCATGCAGATTTTTCGTGGATGATGTGCCAATTAGAAGGTACCAGAGAAAAGGCGATGCCACATTCCCAACAAGAAATATGTGGATGTACGGATCAATATGGGATGCCTCCTCATGGGCCACTGAGAATGGAAAATATAAAGCCGATTATAGTTATCAACCCTTTGTAGGACGGTACAAAAATTTCAAAATATCCGGTTGTGCCGCTAATGGCCCTGCCTCATGCCGCCCTCAGTCAGGTTCACCATCTGGCTCTAGTGGGCTGAGCAGCCAGCAGCATGAGGCCATGGCGTGGGTGCAACAAAATCACAAGGTTTACGACTATTGTCACGATCCAACTAGAGACCATACTCAAACACCAGAGTGCTAAGGGTGCACGGGTGGTCAACAAATTCCCAAGTTAATGCTCATATATATGTTTAGTCATTTTATTTGGAGTATCTTGAGATGGGCCACTTGCCAATAATAGATAAAAAGAGTAGGTGAAGCGTCCAAGAGTCCAAGATAAGGAGGTTTTTCTTTTCTTTTTCTGTTACTTATTTAAAATAAACGATCTCGATACACCATAGAGATATGGGATGGATTGTGTCAAGTTATTATACATAAGCAAGTGTATGTATTGCATTTTTATGCCAAATGTTTTCGCGTTAATTGTGTTTTGAAAATTAGAACTCGACAAAAATTTTAGCAAACGTTTTAAAATTTGAACAAAAAAGAATTTCAATTCTTTTGTTTCTGTTTTAAAAAAATTACCTCAAACGAAAACTCATCGGTTACATTGGTAATGAAAACATTGAAAATGGTATAAATTATTTTTTATATAATATATTTAAGTGTGGTGCTATTCATCGTCACTGGTGTTAAACACCAGTGTAGATGGTTACATATAATAGATTCAATTAAATGAATATCATAATAACACATTTAATTAGACTTATCATTTAATACCATATACATAAAATATTAAATTGCAATCGAATAAGTTTATGTTGTTTGCTTGATCAATCAAAAGAAATTAAAAAAGAAAAGTAAGAATGGCATCTATTAAATTTGTTTTGAGAAATTACAAACAAAAGAGAGATGTTCAAATAAGAAAAGCCAAGGAAAAACCTAATATAGAAAAATATCGTGATAAAATAGTCGACATCAAGAATGTTTGGTTTGCAGTTACTCTACGCCAACTACTTCCATTAACTTTTCTAATCAAATAATTACTGTAATGTGAAAATACAATTAAACGTTTCCATCAACTGTAAAACTATGTTAAATATGCATATATAATTGAAGACTTATTAAAGCATAAAATGCAGCCCTCTATAATCATGATGAGCCAAGAACAATATATCAATGTTCAAGTTAATGACTTAAGACAGAAAGTCGACCTACTAGTGGAAATGTTGGAAAAATAACCTATTTTATTAAACTAGTTACATGTGAACATGCGTTGCACGTTATTCTGAAATATTTTATAAGTGATGTAAAAGTAATATTTGAATATACATAAATATAATAAACAATTAAAAAATTATTTATGTGAAATAAACTTTTTATTCAATGAGAATCTCTTTGTATACTTATTTATTTATTTATTTTTGTGATTAGGGTATCTAACTTAACTAAAATCTTTGTAGTTATCATAAAAATTTCTCGTGAAAATACAACGTATAACTGACCGTGCAAAAATACATGTTGTGAAAGATATATTCTGACATGAGATATTGATTGTCATTGTGCCTTGTTGATTGTCTATTGCGAGACAAAGATGAACACGAAACTATTTCCGTATGAATTTGAATGGGTGTTCTTCATCATTTACACGACTCAAATGTCAAGGTTAAAGTCATGATTTACTGAGGCATAAGCATCAAGACATATGACTTTGGGCATTTAATTTAAATTTGGTGTCTCCTTGCATTTAAACAGGAAAAAAAAATCATGAATTGTTACCTCAAATTTGAAGAAAATGAATAAAGAAAAAAATAAATTAATAATTGAAGATTAAGGACGTTTTACGGATAATGAAATTACAAAATAAATAGTCATCGTAGAAGACTTATTACCTCCTTGTTAATTAGGATAAACCTCAAAATATCAAATTTTCCAACATTGTTGGAATAAGATTCTATCAAACCCTTTCGAACTATTGTCACTTTGATGGACCATTCATTTTTATACACCGATATGTCTTTTATAGCTATGATGCGGAATGAAATGAAATAAAAACAGTTTGTGAAAACAATTTAAATAGTTGAAATATTAATTAATTTATGTCTAAGACTCATGAGAACAATCAAATATATTCATGGACGTGGAATTTAATTAATTTAATTATTGAATATAGAAAAATAATCATTTATATACACGTAATCTTGAAAAAGAATTTAGACAAAAGGGTGCGTACCTGAATTTGGAGAATAAGTTTACATTATATATTAGACGAATAATTTTGAAAATACATAAGTGTACATGAATTTGAATAATTTATTTATTCCTAGAGTAATTTAATATCCCCCAAAACATATAAAGTGTAATTAATTTGCACCATTTTGATCTAAATATGAGAGAAACACAAACCTTTGAAAATAAATCTTAATTATTATATATGGACGTAAATAGTGAAATGCACAATTGAATGTTAAATACATATTGAAAAACGAAAAGTAAGATATTATTGAAATAATTGAATTGTAGTAATGTTAGAATTGTCCATAAAATAATTATTACTTGATTTGATACTTAAAATATTATAGATTAACATAAGACATACACGAATTCTTACTAATGGGCCAATAGGGGAGGCCGTGGGTTTATTAAAAATTTACCCTCACCAACTTAACATTTTTTTACTATTTGGATTTTTCAAATTAACAATTTCTAACAAATTTAATTAAAACCTAATTATTAATTATAATATTTATCTTTTTCTTCTCTAACAAACTTAGAAAAGACAAATAAATATCATCTAGTATGCATGACAATATAGTACCTAGAGCGGTGTATATGCGATCTAAATTGCATGTTATTTAATGACATTCACCCATAATTTAATTAAAGCAATAATAAAATTAACTAGAACAAAATTTATGGCTCGAAACCTAGACATAATACTACAAATTAATTAAAGTTTTAATTGGATCACATTCTGATCCAATTCTTCAATTTTCAATTTGTTGTGTCCAGCCCAAACCTCCAAAGCTTAAATCTTGAGGAAATTACAAGTAATACTCATTTTAAAATAACAATTCATAAAATATATTACAACTTTTTTATACCACTAGTTGTTGCCCGTGCAATGCATGGGCCGGATTATTTTGAATGTGATGTTAGCATGTTTAATGTTGATATAAGTTTAATGTTTAAAGAAGAAATTAATAAGTTATGAAGGTAATAAAACATGGTAAGTTATTTATTTAAATGTATGATATTAGGTTAACATTTCTTATATTGTTAAGATTACAGAATAGAACTTAGGTTCCCTATTCTTTGTTATGTTTAACAACAGAAAATGAGTCCAACCCTATTGTCGAATGAGTACAATAAGCTCTCATGAAATAGAAAATTTGAGCAAAATGTGCAACTTTCAAACTTGCTTTAATTGTTCACTTTTTTCCTTGCTTCTGTAAGGATTAGTCCTCGAGTTATAGATCAGAAGATACGAGCATTTTGACCACACACATGAACCAATTGCTCCCAAAATTGTTCTAAAACAAACTGATTGGAACGGTAATTTGCAATTTCATTGTTTTGAAGTTCATTTATAAAATTTCTATTACGATCCATTTTTGAAAGTCAAAGAAAAAGAAAATGGCTAATGAATAAGTTTTGTACATCTACGATAGCAACATGGAAGCTCCTAGTTTTCTTCGCAATTGCTGACAATGCTTCTTTCTCATTGTAGAAAGTGAAAACTGTAAAGCAGAAGTGAAAGGGCAGCATTACAGTCAGAAAAAAAGTAGGAAATAAATTTCTCCAATTCATATATGCATTCCAATGATACAAAAGTTCTACATTACAGTCAAAAAGTGATTATCATGAAAATATTGCTTACAATAACAAAATAAATTATAGAAAATTATAATAGAGAATGAGCACTTGCTCCAATACTTAAGAACTGCTAAATATTTATCAACCAAATTGACAAAGAGAAGACTGTATAAAAAAATCTAATCGCCATGTCAAAACTTAGTTTAAGAAGTTCAACGTATATTATCAATTAATAAGATTAAAACTTTCAGTCTTCTAAGTTATTTACAGAGATAAAATTTTGAGCTAACCCAAC
>CAIGRP010007295.1:0-14816 GCA_903798385.1 Fraxinus cuspidata
AGCATCCATTGTTTGGACTTTCTCTCGAGAGGTTATTGTTCCTTACACACTCGTCGGAACATTCTTCTAATTGTTAGCAAGGCCCGACTCTCCACGCGAAATAGTATAAAAAACTAAACCCAATGCCATTTGTTTTAATAACCGTGGGTGTCCAGACCAGCTTATACGCACCTCAACTAATTCCACGAGGCTCTGAAGTTTGCGACCGAGTACTCACCTTAGTGGCCCTAAAGGGACCCGAACTAGTGACCATTGGGGAGCAAACCCAATGCGTGACCAACTGAAGAACCTCTCAAGGTTAAACCCAATGCCATTAGTGTCCAATAAAGGCTACAATTAGGGGAGAAAATATGATTGACACAACATACCTCGCAGTTGGCAATATCATAGAATGAACATGAGCCATCGTCATGAGTTAGAAGAACGGACTTTCCTTCCGATACAAACCATCCCCCTGTAGAGGTGTTGCCTCCAATATCATTCAGTTGATACATACAACTGTTATCAACTTCCTCTTCAATTATCACTATCAGGACTCTTTCTTCGTCATCACACTCATTGAGATCTCCATCGGCAATTAGCATATCTTCAATAATATCTTTTCTCTTTACCAAATTCAAAGATGAAGTTTGTTTGCCAGAAGTGACAGCATCATCCACTGCGAAAATATAGTAGAAAATTAGCTGATCTTAAATGTGAAAATGGAAAGGGAAATTGACAGAGAAATATAAAGCAGGTTTTCACATAGTAATGCTCATGTAAAATTCCAAAAGAACACAATGAAAGTGGGTAAAATCATAATGACAAAATAAAATATTGTTTATCATCTTAGATAGTTTCAATGTTTTGTTGCATAATGTAGATAAGGATGTTAGAATTAATGTCCCACATAACCAATATTATTTGACTTTATTTTTTATTTTAAATATTAAAGTAGTTATTGGCTCTTTAAAGGATAAGCACATTCGTTTGAGATTTTTAAGGGGAATTATTTTCCTACTAACCATGTTTATGGGGAGTGGTTTTTTAGGGGTTAATATTAAAAAAACTGTCCTCTCTCTACCCTTTAGATTTTGGCCGCATACCCATAATTTCAGTCATTGAAAAGTCACAAGAAGGAGGGTGAAGTTGAGAGAAATAGTTTTTTTTCTGTTTTTTTTTCTTCATCACATGGATCCTGGTATGTAAATAAACATTATATCTATTATTTCTGTATTATAGATATTGTGAATAATATGATAGTTGAAAATCCTGATTAAAGTATTATAATCATTAATTAAATTTACACGTAGTATCAAAGTCGTGGTCAAAACTATCATGTTTTTCCTTTTCAATATTGAAATTCTTCAAAATGGTCTTCTGTAGATTTGAATGGCAATTGGCAGTCAACTTGTAAATTGAGAATAATTAAAATGACTAATTTTTGGTCTTCCATTCATGTGAATATGTATTAATTGTGCCGTTTCTGGTTCTGTAAAATCACAGTAAATGTGAAATTCAAATCCTGCTTTTATTTTTGGTACATTTCCTTGAAGCAAAATCAAAAGAATGAATGAATTCATGTGCATTCATGTTAATTGTCTAGTTTACACTTGAATAAGTCAAAAATGGTGGCTAGATATTAATTAATATCAACAGTTACTTGAAATTAGTACTATTATATAATTTACTGGCCTGCCATTTGTTTGTGTGTTTGACCGGGTAAATTTGTGATAATACAAACTGCATAATAATTAATGTGGATACTAATTACAGAAACCAAATTCTTAAATGACCCACCTATCTTATGGGAATAGCATAATAGACTAATTTTTTGGTCAAATGTGCTCTAAAAAGGTTCATTAAATGATATTGGGCTTTAAACTAAAATGGATGTAGGCTAGAATGATTTGCTTACCCACTGAACCATTATATTTTTATTTTTTATGTTCATGTTTGTATCTATGTACTCCTTTTACTTAAACTAATTTTTATTTTGCTTGGTTATTTTATGAACTAATATTTATATTATGGATTGCTTGTTGTCACCAAAGTGACCTAGAAATGTTATAAATATCAAATCAAATTATAACTTTGCAAAATAGAATTACAGAATGGTTATTTGATTATTACGGTTTGATCTAAACATGCACCAACATTAAAATAATCAATAAGTTAAAGTAAATAGTATAATTGATAAAAAAAAATTGATAGTGAAATTAGAATTTATGCCCAAAGGTAACAAACCAATTGAACTTTGAAAGGTTATCAATTATACGTAGGTGAGTGGAAATCACCATTAAAGTTTAAATGCTGGTTTTTTGCTTTAGTTAATCCAAAGATTGAACGCAATAATACTAATGAAAGTATTTTTCTCAAAGCATTAATGTTATGATTATATGTATTGCAGTGTGAGTTCCTGTTTCACTTCATTCTCTAGCTTCACCTATTTCGATTTTAATGGATCAAATTTCTCTGATTGGAAGGAACAGATCCAGTTTCATCTTGGTGTTCTGAATCTTGACTTAGCTTTACGAAGTGACAAACCTGCTGCCATTATAGAAACTAGCAGTGCGGAAGAGCAAGCTTTGTTGAAGTCATGGGAAAGATTGAACAGGGTAGGCATTATGTTTATGCGAATGTGTATGGCGAATAATATTAAGTCAACACTTCCTCAAAATGATAATGCAAATGAATATCTCAAGGCTGTGGAAGATCACTTTTGTTGAGCAGATAAGTCCCTTGGAAGGAGATTAATGGCTCAACTTACCACCCTAAAATTTGATGGTAGCCGTAGTATGTACGAACATGTCCTTGAAATGACTAATCTGGCTGCTAGACTCAAAACTCTGGGAATGAATGCTGATGAAAGTTTCCTTATTCAATTCATTCTGAATTCCTAGCCTGCTCAATATGAGCCATTTCAGATTCATTATAACATTATTAATGAAAAGTGGAATGTGAATGAATTGGCAGGTATGCTTGTTCAAGAAGAGGCAAGGCTTAAGCAACAATGTCAGCATTTAGTAAATGTTATGAGTCATAAAGCTGGAAGTAAAGGAAAGAAACTGAAGAAAAGCTTCAAGAAAGATCCATTAAAGATTGCTGGAACCTCTAATGCCAATGGGGTTCACAAGAAGGAACATAATGGACCGAAATACTTCTTCTATCATGGCTCTAGTCATTTAAAGAAAGATTGTCCAAAACGTAGAGCTTGGTTCAAAAAGAAATGTGAACTTCTAACTTATGTAGGTTTCGAGTCAAATATGACTCAAGTTAGTTCTAATACATGGTGGATTGACTCTGGTTCCACTATTCAGATTTGAAATTTGATGCAGGGATACCTTTCAATCCAGATTATAAAGGAAAATGAGCATGTCGTAATCTTGGGAACTTTTTATTTTTTTTAGAATAAGGCCATTATTTGGACCTATTTGATACTCTTTATGTACCGTCTCTTTTCCAAAATTTAGTTTCCTTGTCAAGTCTTGATTTCGATGGATATTTATTTAATTTTAATAATAGTAGTTTTCGTTTATTTAGAAATGGCACATTTGTTAGTTCTGGCATTTTATATGAAGGGTTATATATATTTAATCTTAATAAAACTATTGCGCAAACCCTTCTAACCCTACATCAAAATGTTGGAATTAAACGTAGACAAGCTAATGAAAATTCTTCCATCTTGTGGCATAAACGACAGGGGCATATATCCGAGGAAAGGATGAAGAGACTAGTGGAAGATAGGATTCTTTTGGATCTTGATTTTACTGATTTTGATATTGTGTGTGGATTGCATTAAAGGAAAGCAATAAATGTATTTTGTGGACCTTTCTACTCACTGTCACTTGGTGGAGAAAAGTATTTTATCACATTCATTAATGATTTTTCACGTTACAGTTATGTCTATTTGTTGCATGAAAAGTTTCAAGCAATAAATGCTTTAAAGACATATATTCCTGAAGTCGTGAGACAATTAGACAGAAAGGTGAAAATCATTCGATCTGACAAATGTGTTAAGTATTATGGAAGGTATGATGGAGTGAGACAAAGTCCAGGACCTTTTACTAAATTCCTAGAAGAGCATGGCATTTGTGCACAATACACAATGCCTGGTATGCCTCAGCAGAATGGTGTAGCTGAACGTCCACTTATGGAGATAGTTAGGAGTATGTTAAGTAACTCCTGGTACCCATTTCGTTGTGGATGGAAACCCTTGAGACTGCTATTTATTTGCTTAATTAGGTTCCTAGTAAGGCAGTTCAAAAGTCTCCTTTAAAATTGTGGACAGGAAGGAAGCCGAGCTTATGATACCTTCATATTTAGGGTTGTCCAGCTGAGGCTAGGATCTATAATCCTCAAGAAAAGAAATTGGATTCCAGAACTGTAAGTGGGTATTTTATTGGTTACCCAGAGAAGTCTAAAGGGTATAGGTTTTACTGTTCTAGCCATAGTATAAAGATTGTAGAAATAAAAAATGTCAAATTTCTTGAGAAGGGTGAAATTAGTGGGAGTGATGTATTACGTAATGTGGTCATCCAAGAAGTTCGAGTGCATGTCCCGATACCCATGACTTCAAGGGAAATTGTTGTTTATCCTGTTGTGGAATGGTATAAGAACACCGAACAACAATCTAGTGATTAGTCACTCCATAATGAGATTGTCATCAATGAACCGGTTGTAGAACAACCACGAGAAATAGTATTAAAAAGATCTCAAAGAGAAAGGAGATCAACTATTTCAGATGATTATTTGATATATCTGCAAGAATCCGATTATGACTTAGGGCGAATAAAGATCCGGTTTCATTTTCACAAGCCATTGAAAGTGATAATTCTGAAAAATGGATTAATGCTTTGAATGATGAGTTTAAATCAATGGAATAGATTGAAGTTTGGGATGTTGTTGATTTGCATGTTCTAAGTCAGTCGGGTGTAAATGGGTCCTTAAGACCAAACGCGATTGTAATGCAATATTGAACGACATAAAGCTAGAGTTGTTGCAAAAGGTTTCACTCAAAAAAGGAGGTGTTAATTACAAAGACACATTCTCTCCTATATCGAAAAAGGACTCTCTTAGAATTATAATGGCTCTGGTGGCTCATTTTGATTTGGAGTTACATCAGATGGATGTGAAAAATGTCTTTTTAAATGGGAATTTAGATGAAGATATCTATATGGATTAACCTGAAGGTTTCTTGATTAAAGGAAATGAGCATATGGTGTGTAAATTAAAGAAGTCGATATATGGACTTAAACAGGCTTCTAGGCAATGGTATATTTAGTTTAATGATACCATCACGTCCTTTGGATTTAAGGAAAACACTGTCGATCGGTGTATATATTTGAAGGTCAGTGGGAGTAAGTTTCTATATCTTGATGATATATTTCTTGCTAGTAATGATCTTGCTTTACGGCATGAAACCAAGAAATTTCTTTCTATGAACTTTCAAATGAAAGATATGGGTGCGGCAACCTACGTGATAGGAATTGAAATATTTCGTGATAGATCACATAAAATTTTAGGATTGTTTCAGAAAGGAAATATCGATAAAGTTCTTGAAAGATTTAATATGGTTAATTGTGCTCCACTCATGTTCCTATTTGTAAAGGGGACAAGTTTAGTGAAAAGGATTGTCCACAGAATGCATTGGAAAAAAAAGTATGGAAAATATTCCTTATGCATCTGTTATTGGAAGCTTGATGTATGCACAGACTTGTACGAGACCAGACATTAGCTTTGTAGTTAGTATGCTACCAAAGTGATCCTAAAGTTGAGCATTGGAAAGTTGCGAAGAAGGTGTTGAGGTATTTGATGGGAACAAGGCAATACATTCTAATGTATCGAAGATCTAATCAATTGGAGGTGATTGGTTACTTCGACTCAGATTTTGCTAGCTGTGTTGACGGTCGAAAATCAACGTCTGGTTACTTATTCCTATAAGCTGGAGGAGCAATATCATAGAGGAGTGCCAAACAAATTGTCATATTAGCATCTACCATGAAAGCAGAATTTGTAGCATGCTTTGAGGCCACAGTTCATGCATTATGGCTGCGAAATTTTATCTCAGAACTTTGAATTGCGAAAGTATTGCCAAGCTGCTGAGAGTGTATTTTGATCATTCCGCAATAATCATTTTCTCCAAGAACGACAAATATACTAATGGCGCTAAGCACACAGAGCTCAAATATTTGACCGTTAAGGAGGAAGTTCACAAACAAATGTGTCTATAGAACATATTAAGACTGAGCTAATGATTGTAGATCCTTTAACTAAAGGATTACCACCAAAGACATTTAAAGTGCATGTTAATCATATGGGTCTTGATTTTAATCCATGAGTTTTATTTATGGATCTCAATCTTTATATTTTGTTCAAAAACGTTAATATAGATCTCGTTTACCATGTTTCTGATATTTTCTTGTTTTTCCATGTATTACGTAATTATGCATATTGATTATTGATAACAAGAATCGTCTTTTTGACAAAGACATTGATGCAGAAATATTCGAGTCAGACGAAGCCAACTTGTCCGATAGCTCGTCAATGGCGCTGAAATACCATGAGTTGGCGGATCAGCGTAAAAATGGCAACTAATCGATGATCTTTCCTAATTGGGGCCTTTTTCATATTTAGTATTTTGGCCATAACTTTGGCTACAGTAATCAGAATCACGCTCATGACCCCAATTCGAAAAGCTCTTTTCGCTCGGTGCACATCAGTTTCAAGGGCAAAATCTGTTGTTTTCCCTTCCGAATCCCCAATTTTTGTTATTTCTTACTTTTTTTGTAATATTTCGTTCGCCTTTTTAACATAGATTACGAACTCAAATTAAGCCAGATTTTGGGGATATTATTCCTTTTATTACGTACTTTATTTTGGTATGAATATTGAGATTTTGCTATTTTCGGTAAAATTTCGATAATTATGATTTTTAAGCTATATAACCCAACTTGTGGGTTATTTTTCGACATTTTTGAATAAATAATAAAGACTTTTCTTGTTTTCTTAACATTTTCTCTTGTGTTCTTCTCTGTTAAATATCTGTCGAACTTCTGACTGCAGAATAATCACTATTCTGCCCGGCGTCAGTTGAAATCAGAGCATCAGCATCTTCATGTGGTGAGATTTCATCAGTGCTACCATGGTTGGTGGTCGTGGTCATGGTAGTCGCGGGCAGGTTCTGAATGAGAAAGTCTCACACGGCAATCGTAACGTTCAGGATGTGATGATTAAAGATTTACAGAGGCAAGTTGCAGAGTTAACTCAGCGTCTAGTGGCGCAGGATTCTGGTGATCGTAAACTGGAAGGTCACGATTCTGACACTAGTTTCAAAAACCTGTATCACAATCATACTCAAGTTTGGGAGCACTGTGGTCGGGAAGATCGTCTTGTAGACTTTGGTTTCAGAGTAGATCTACCCGAGTTTTCTGGTACGTTACAAGTTGAAAGATTTGTTGATTGGTTGAATGAAGTTGAACGAATTTTTGAATATAAAGAAGTTCTAGATCGTGTCAAAGTAAGGTTGGTCTTCATCAAACTGAAGGACAGAGCATCTGCATGGTGGGAACATTTGAGGCGTTCACGAAATAGGTAGGGTATCACTGATTGAGAGAAGATGAAGAAGAAAATGAAAGGTCACTTCCTTCCTTTCGGCTGTACCCAAACCTTGTTTCAATGACTTCATTCTCTAAGGCAAGGCATGAGATCGGTTGATGATTATACAGAGGAGATATATCAATTTATAGCCCCGGAATGATCTATCTGAGATAGAAGAACACATGATGGCACGATATTTGGAAGGATTAGGACAGCCCCTACAGGATGTCCTCAGTTCACTCGTTGTAGACCGTTTCTGAAGCATACTAGTGTGCACTTGCCGTGGAAAAACAATAGAACAGGAGACCAGTGATTAGAAGCAAATATAGTCAACTAATTCGCCCTCAAGTACCCCGTCCGGCTCAACAACCACTGCGGGATAATACTAGCTCAGGTATTATGTGTTTTAGATGCGGTGAATATGGACATAGAGCAACTGATTGCAGGAAACCAGCTAGTCGGACAAGTAAAAATCTCTTGATTGAAGAAGATGTAGTAGACGAAACTGTGGAGGTTGGAGAGCCAGTATATGGCGATGATCAAAAGGGAGATGTGTTGTATAGAGATGGTCATGAGACACTAGTTGTGCACAAGATTCTATTAACTCCCAAAGGTAACTTAGGGGACGACTGGTTGAGGACCAACATCTTTCACACAACCTGCACTATAGCCGATAAAATCTGCAAACTGATCATTGACAGTGGTAGTTGTGAGAATGTGATATCTGAAAAGGCTGTCCAGAAATTGTAGTTGAAGACAGATCGTCATCCCAGACCATATAAATTGTCATGGTTGAGTAAAGACAGTGAGGTATTGGTCGAAAAACAATGTTTAGTATCTTTTTCGAGCGGCAGGAAATATTTTGATAATACTTGGTGTGATGTCATGTCAATGAACACTTGTCATGTATTGTTTGGCCGACCTTGGTAGTATGATCGTAGTGTTATTCATAATGGGAGGAAGAATACACATTCCTTTAGCATCAAGGGAAAAAAGTTTGTGTTGGCACATCATCGGGAAGAAACCACTCCTGCCCCGATAATCAATAATATCAATCTACTTTCTATGTCTAAGTTTTTGGTTGAGATTGAGCATGAAGATGTAGTTTATGCTATACTGCCTCTTGGGAATAGTAAGGCAGACGAAGATCCAGAATTATCAGCAAGAGTGCAGCAGATGCTAACGGAGTTCTCTGACCTGATGCCGGAAGATCTCTCTCCGGGGTTGCCGCCTATGAGAGATATTCAAGTCGGGTCGACCTTGTTCCGGGATTGAGTTTACCTAATCGACCAGCTTATCGCCTCAATCTTAAGGAAGCTGAGGAGTTGCAACGACAAATGGTAGAGTTGTTGGAGAAGGGCTACATCCATGAGATTATGAGCTCATGTGCAGTTCTTGCTCCACTGGTGCCGAAGAAGGACGGTTATTGGCGTATGTGTGATGAATAGTAGAGCATTCAACAGGATTACAGTGAAGTACATGTTTCTAATTTCCCATCTGGATGATATGTTAGATCAACTTTCTAGTTCTAAGGTTTTCTAAAAAATTGACCTTAAAAGTGGATATCACCAAATCAGAATAAGGCTTGGAAATGAGTGGAAGACAATGTTTAAGACGCAACATGGATTGTATGAGTGGTACACCTTCATGAGATTTATACATTAGATTTATGCATTATGAAAAAGTTCGTGGTAGTCTACTTTGACGAAATCCTCATTTATAGTCCAACGTGGGCATCACACTTTGATCACCTCCGTGCTGTTTTTTATATGCTGAGGACGAAGCACCTTTTCGTTAATCAGAAGAAATGTTCTTTCTTCACGACTTCTGTAACTTTCCTTGGTTTTGTTGTGTCTATTTATGGTGTTCAATGCAGATCAATCGCCAAAAACATTGCACAATGTCAGAAGTTTCCATGGATTGGCATCCTTCTACTGCAGGTTCATCAAAAAGTTCAGCACTCTGATTGCCCTAATAACTGAATACCTCAAGGGATAATATTTCCAGTGATCCGAGGAAGCAGATACTAGTTTTTAGTTGGTCAAGCAAAGGATGATAGAGGCTCCAGTTTTGGCACTTCTAGATTTTAAAAAGGTGTTTGAAGTAAATTGTGATGCATCTAGGATTGGCATTAGTGGTGTTTTGAGTCAGGAGAGGCGTCCAATAGCAATTTTTAGTGAGAAACTATCGAGGTCAAAGAAGAATTATTCCACCTATGATCTCGAGTTTTATGCCATAGTTCAGTCACTGAAGCATGGGCGTCATTACCTAATACAGAGAGAGTTCATTCTTATCACTAATCATGAGGCCCTGAAATACATCAATGGTCAACACAAGCTGAGTCGGCAACATGCCAATGGGTAGTGTACTTGTAGAAGTACACGTTTGTACTAAGGTACCAAGCTGGGAGTCTAAATTGTGTCACGGATGCATTAAGCCATTGCACATTACTCCTCACCACCATAAGCACCAGCATAGTAAGATTTGAGGCATTTCCTGATATGCATGCTACAGACCCTTCCTTCGAGAAAATAATTCGGGAGGTAACTCACCATGAAAGACATGATTTTATTTTACAAAATGGATATCTGCTTCGTGGATTATAGTTGTGCATTCCAGATTGTTCACTAAGGCAACAAATTATTAGTGAACTTCATAACATGGGCCATTTTAGGCGAGATAAGGAATTGGATTTGGTCTCTTCTAACTATTATTAGCCCAAATTGAGCAGTGATGTGGCACATCATGCAGTGCGTTGTTATGTGTGTCAACGGTCTAAGGGAATCCTTACTAATACGGGCCTTTACACACCTTTACCAATACCTAAAGCCCCTTGGTTCAATGTCAGCATGGATTTTGTTTTGGGACTACCCCATACCCAACAGGCATTGGATTCTATTTTCGTTGTAGTTGACAGGTTTTGAAAGATGATCCATTTTATAACTTGCCGGAAAACAATGGATGCTACCCGAATCGCCCATTTTTACTTCAAGGAAATTGTACATTTGCATGGTGTTCCTCAATGAATTACATCTTATCGTGACACTAAGTTCATGAGTCACTTCTAGAAAGGTTTATGGGAGAAGCTGGGGACGCGACTGAATTTTAGCAGCACCTACCACCCCCAGACAGATGGTCAAAACGAGGTGGTGAACCGGAGCTTGGAAAACCTTTTGAGGAGTTTGGTAGAAACTAAACTGAAGCAGTGGGATTTAGCATTGCCTCAGGAAAATTTGCCTACAACAGGTCGAAGAATAGAACCACGAGAATGAGCCTATTTGAGATTGTCTTTGGTCGAAATCCATCCGAGGTCCTTGATTTAGCCCCTATTCCACGTATGGGACGTTTGAGTCACAAGGCAGATGAGATGGCAGAACATCTTCAAGGTACCCATGAACAGGTTAAGCTCGCCATTCATGATAGCAATGCCAACTACAAGGTTCATGCTGATAGTCACCATCATCAAGTACTTTTTGAAGTTGGTGATTTTGTTTGGGCGGTATTAACTCGTGATCGTTTTCCTATTGGGGAGTATAATAAGCTTAAAGAGCGAAAGATTGGACCCTGTGAGGTCCTACAGAAGATCAACGATAATGCCTACAAACTACACCTTCCCAACCACTTGAAGACTTCTGATGTTTTTAATGTGAAGCACCTAAGTCCTTGTTTTGTGGATTCTGATGACACAAATGTGAACTCGAGGACAAGTTCTTTCCAACTCGGGCAACTGATGCAGGAGCATCCGAGTCAAACGAAGTCGAGTTGTCCGATAGCTTGTTGATGGCGCTGAGATACCATGAGTTGGCGGATCGGCATAAAAATGGCAAGTAATCGACGATCTTTCCTAATTGGGGCCTTTTTGGACATATTTCGTATTTTGGGCATAACTTTGGCTGTTCCAATCAGAATCATGCTCACAACCCCAATTCAGAAAGCTTTTTTCGGCGCGCGCGTCGTGGTCACCCAGCTTCGCTTGGTACGCATCGATTTCAAGGGCAAATCCGATATTTTCCCTTTTGAATCCCTAATTTTAGATATTTTTTTCCTTTTTTTGGTAATATTTCATTTGCCTTTTTAACATAGATTACGAAATCAAATTAAGCCGGATTTTGGGGATATTGTTTCTTTTAATACGTACTTTATTTTGGTATGAATATTGAGATTTTGCTATTTTTGGTAAAATTTTGATAATTATGATTTTTCAGCTATATAACCCGGCTTGTGGGTTATTTTTTGACATTTTTGGATGAATAATAAGACTTTTCTTGTTTTCTTAACATTTTCTCTTGCGTTCTTCTCTGTTAAATATCTGTCAAACTCCTATCTGCAGAATAATTACTATTATGCCCAGCATCAAATATTATTGAGACATTATAGTTATTTCCCTTTATGGATTGTAATTAAAGTGATTTACTAGCATCGTGGTACATGGAAGGAAAAATGTCGCTATAATGATATTTACTGACATGACTCATGTTGGTAAGCTATTTAATTATGATATTGACATGACCTCACTAAAAGTGCAAACGAGCTAATGTTATGCGCATATTATATTTACCTTATCAATTCAAATAAGTGTCGTCATATGGGCCAAGTGGGTGAATGTTAAAATTAATGTTCCACATGACCAATAATATTTGACTTTATTTGAATTTTAAATATTAAGGTAGTTATTGGCTCTTAAAAGGATAAGCACATTCGTTTGAGATTTTTAAGGGAAATTATTTTTCTATTAACCACGTTTATGGGGAGTGGTTTTCTAGAGGTTAATATTAAAAAATGTCCTCTCTCTACCCTGTAGATTTTGGCTACATACCCATAATTTCAGTCATTGAAAAGTCACAAGAAGAAGGGTGAAGTTGAGAGAAATGTTTTTTTTCCTGCTATTTTTATTCATCACATGGATCCTGGTATGTAAATAAACATCGTATCTATTATTTTCGCATTATAGAGATTGTGAATAACATGATAGTTGAAAATCCTGATTAAAGTATTATAATCATTAATTAAATTTACAGAGGAACCTAACAAGTGATTGGAGATAGTCATAGAAACTACCAAGCAAACCTGCTGTTTATGTTTACTTAAATATTTATGTATACCCACTAACTGAAAAAAGCATAGACCTCTACATATTTCACGGAGACCATGTCCATGAAATGGAAAATATAGCTGTATTTTCCAAAGTTAATTGGCAGGTCATTTTATCAAGTAGCTCTCTACAGATCAATAACTTAAAGGATCAAAGTTCAAAAAAGTCACACGAAATTGAGTAAAAGAAAGCAATAGCAAATACTTCAAAGTCATCAAATATGAAACATGAAACTCATGTTCAAAAGATAAAGCCACAATCAATATAATCCATTAGTTTCACCCATAGAGTCAAAGAAATTACTTAGTGAGTGTTAGTGAACCTTGTTAAGAGGATTAACACAAACCCTTAAAAGTTGATCTATGTTTTCATATTTATTCGATGTGGGATTTTATCCCTTAATATGCCGCCAAGAGCGGACCCAGCATCCGACGAGGGGGCGCAGTCGCCCGTGCTGGATCTATCGGAGTCTTCAATACCCTTGGGACACTGTTGCGGTGTTGTTGTTCCCTGTTGCAGAGAACGGAGAACACGAGAAGAAGAAGACCTCAGGTGGGCCGTGTTTTTTTTTTTGGCCCATTTGTTTTTGTGCGGAGAGTTGGGCCTTTTTTAAAAAATTAGGCCCAATAAAATGAAATAATATTTATCCAGCTCCAAATTCCAAAGTAGATAAAACCAAAACTTGCTCCATCAATTTTTTTAAGCTCGGAAAGACAAATTCAAATTTAAACAATTAAAAACCCGCAATTTAAACTAAAATAATAAAATATAGATAAAAAACTGAAAAATAAATTGAATTAATGAAAAAAATGAGAGCTTACTTGGAATTAGAACACAGAGTTGAAGTCATAAAGAACTTGGGAGGTCAGAGGCTGGCCATTTGTGGAAGAGCAAAAAAGGAGTATTTTTGGGATTGACATTTTATGGAATTCAGACTCAGCTTCAGCCTTAAAAGCCATTTCTATTCTCAATTTCTCTCACAAATTCTGGGTTTGATTTGTTTACATAGACAGAACCACCTGCAGCAAAATACAGCGTGTGTGCATGAGAATGGGAGAACCTAGTTCTAGTGGGAAAGAGATTCATGAGCATATTTATGTGAATAATATCTTATATAATGACACTATTACCCTTCTTATAATCTTAATTTGCACATTCAATTATTCTTAAATTCATATACGCTTTGTAATTGATTTATTTATTTATTTAATATTTTGGGTAAATAAATTAAAAAATAAGCATTAGTTCCTAACAAAAGCAATTTCTCTCATATCTACCAAAAAAGCAAAATAATCATGTGTTCATGTTAATTCTCTAAACACCTATATTTTCTTCTCTCCGTCCTCGTTATTTCCTCATCTTATGGTGTACATTATCTCGATATTGAATTTGTCTAGTAAAAGTATGACAATCATGTTCATCCTCTTCAAAAGAAAATTGGCTTCTGCAAAATTTGTCTTGAAGACAACATTTACAAGCTTTCGATCTTCGATAAATGTCAAGCCTCAAAATATTTCCTAATATGGACAAATATTTAATACTATTCATATTATTATATATTTTCTTTAACCATATCTAGTAATATCATCAGTTCTAATGCGTCTTGAATTTCCTTTAAAACGCCTGTAAGTACTGAACTTAATTATACGTGCGAGGAAGTTCTTGTTATTTTCCATTAGTGTATAGGTTGATCACCTTAGTTTTGATATTACATGTGGCAACTGCAAGTGTTGAAAGAGTATTCACTACTATGAATCTAATCAAGAGTGACTTGCGCAACAAAATGGGAGACGACTGGTTGAATGACAATTTGATTGTATACATGGAGAGAGAGATTTTTGGAAAAATTGAGAATGTGACAATATTGCAATGTTTTCAAAGCATGAGATCCCGTAGAATGCAGTTGTCTAAGATCACNTCTGCTTTGAATCTAATCAAGAGTGATTTGTGCAACAAAATGGGAGATAACTGGTTGAATGACATTTTGGTGGTTTACATGGAGAAAGATATTTTTGGAAAATTTGAGAATGAGGCAATATTGCAACGTGTTCAAAACATGAGACCCCGTAGAATACAGTTGTCTAATATCACAGTTACAAGGTAGGTTGTATAGCATATTTCTTTAGTATTTTTGGTTGTATTGAAT
>CAIGRP010007298.1:0-38090 GCA_903798385.1 Fraxinus cuspidata
CAACAAATATATATTTAGCAATTATTACTGCACTGTAGCAAAACCACAATGAAAGTGGGTTAATGTGAAAACTCGTGTGATATAAATGAATAGTAATAAGGGGATTGCCTCTTTTAAGAGAAGGAGGGATATATATATATCCACTTTTTAAAAAGATAATTATATTATATATTTAATCTTATGTAAATTTACCAAATAGACATATATAAAATTTAATAAAAATATATTGTTCTAAATTCATCAACTAATAATTATTTCGAACTTTTATATTCTTTAGAATTTGTATTTAACTAAAATCCTAATAATCATAAAATATCATTTTCAATTGAAATTAAAACAACAATTGAAGGATTACCATTAGAAAAAAATCAACACATTATTTTAGTTATAATTCCTTCATGATATGGAAAATGGAATATTTTTAATGCAAACAAAAATCATAACCAAACTGTCTAATTTCAAAATAAGTTCAATACGTGTCCAAATATTCTTACATTACAAAAGGAAACAAACTCGAAATTACCAACCAAAACCCAAACGACCAAAATTATTAGCTTATAGGCAAAAAAAAAATAATAATAATAATTAACATATGATTTGAGGAGGGATTTATTTGGTTGCGTGAGCAATATACTCTTAAGAAAATCCAACAAATTAAAGAAAAGAGATTCGCTAACCATTGCAACTAAATATTAAAGCACCAGAAAAGTAAGAACCAGATTAGATGTTGATAATGGTTGGATGAATATAGTGATTTTTTAAATTGTATTATGTATGTATTTAGAGTATGATGAATATATAAAATTTGTGTAAAATTATAATATTTAAATGAATGAATTTAATAAGGATAATATTAAAAATTTGACATGGATGAAAATACTACATCCGTCTCATTTATATAAGCTTGTTTTGTTTTTCACACGGAATAAGAAATTTTATTTAATGTTATTGGAAAAATATTTTTCGCCAAAAACTTTCTTAATTTACTCTCATTTAATTATCAAAAACTAGTAATAAATTATTATTGAAAGTAGTAAAGAAATAAGAGTATATTAGTAAATGAACAAAACAAAATATTCTTAATAAAGAAATAAAACTATATAATTGAAACAATAAAATAAGGAAAATAAGCTTATATGAATGAGACGGTAGTAATTTTTTAAAGTCCATTAAAATAAAATATGTTGAGACGCTGATGAAAACTATATATTAAATCAACACCTTCAGAGCTATATATATATATATAGCATTGCTCCACAAAATTTCCAATCTGAAAATTGCTAATGAAATTTCTGTTTGCTTTGATGCCAATTGTAGCAGTCACTTTGGTTAGAACACACCCTTAAAATCGGCTTGTACAAGGGTGTTATAGTGCTTATATTTCTACAAAACATGCTACATCATTCTTCCCTTTTCCAGCTTTTAGTGTCCTTGTATTGATTTTGTTTTTTAAATTCAATTAATACTTCCTCTCTATGTTATGTGTTATGTAAACTAGTTTGGCATTTTTCTGATCCACTTATGATTGTTTTACCTGTTCTTTTTAACGTTTTATTCTTGTACTGCATGTTTATATCTTGTGTCCTGTCTTCCAAGTTATCTTGTTCTAAATGATTAGTGGTTTTTTTATTAACATTTCTCAACCTTGCTTTATTTGTGCAAAATTTTGAATACCGTATAAGGTGTTTGATCAATTACCTGAACGGGCGTGCTGGGCAGTAATGTTTGCCATTTCTGATTTGTTCATTCCTTATCTAGCCATGTCACTTTGATATATTATTTTTAGGATGTAAGACAATCTCTATTCTGGTTAGAGTTCTTGTAAATTTTTAAATATGGACAAACTGAAAGTTTCCAGAACGGAAATATGATCTGTGGACATTATCAAGATGAGAAACTTTCAATATGCAACAACGTGCCAAGAGAGATGAAACAAAATTTTAACCGCTTTTGATGGGTATCTCAAAGGGAGATTATTGAATAGATTCTCAACTTAAAGAAAGCTGATAAATAATTCTGCATAGGGTAATTAGCACATAACGTCCACACATTTCATTGTTATTGTGGAAAACGTCCATACCTTTCATTTTTTGGCATTTTTACCCTTATTTTCACATTTCATTGATCAAAAATGTCATTTTTACCTATTTTCTCAATTAAAAATTATAAAATGACCAATATATCATTCCTTTTAAATAAAAGAGAAAGAAAAAAACTAATTGCAATCATAGTTCCAATTTTTTTTTAAAAAGTCCAAATAAGTCACAGATAAAATATTAAATAGTTAATTAGCACATAATGTCCCTACCTTTCCCTATTATTGCAAAAAACGTCCTATCTTTTTTTTTTTTTACCATTTCACCATTAATTATATAATTAATTGCACAAACCATTATTTCTATCTATTTTCATCAAATTTCTCAATAAAAAGCTGTAAAATGACGAATATACTATCATATTTAAATAAATAAATATATATTTTTAATTTCTAATTCTTTAATAATTTATTTGGGACCCGTTTGCACTTTTTATTTTTTTAAAATTTTTTTAATTTTTAAATAAATTTAATCGGGACTCGTCTGCACTTTTTTTTTTTGAAAAAAAATAAATAAATATATATTTTTAATTTCTAATTCTTTAATAATTTATTTGGGACTCATTTGCACTTTTTATTTTTATTTTTATTTTTTTAGTTTTAAAATAAATTTAATCGGGACTCGTCTGCACTTTTTTTTTTAAAAAAATATTTTTTAAATACATTATTGTGGACTTGGTTGCACTTTTAAAAAAAAAATTGGGACTACGATTGCAATTAATTCTTTAAATCTTATTTAAATAGAAGGGTATATTCGTCATTTCACAGCTTTTATTGAGAAATTAGATGAAAAAATTTTATTTAAATAGAAAGGTATATACGTCATTTCACAGCTTTTTATTGAGAAATTGGATGAAAATATATAGAAATAATGGTTTGTGCAATTAAATATGTAATTAATGGTGAAATGACAAGAAAATAAAATGTATGGACTTTTTTTGCAATAATAAGGAAAGGTAGGGACATTATGTGCTAATTATCTATTTAATAATTTATATGTGACTTATTTGGATTAAAAAAAAAAAATTGGGATTGTGATGGCAATTAGTTTTTTTCTTAATTATATAATTAATGGTTTGTACCATTAATTATATAATTAATGGTGAAATGGTAAAAAAAATAAAAGATATGGACTTTTTTGCAATAATATGGAAATGTAGGACATTATGTGCTAATTACCCATTTAATAATTTATCTGTGACTTATTTGGACTTTTTTTTAAAAAAAATTGGGACTGTGATTGCAATTAATTTTTTTCTTTTTCTTTTTCTTTTATTTAAAGGGAATGGTATATTGGTCATTTTATAATTTTTTAATTGAGAAAATAAGTAAAAATGACCTTTTGCACAATGAAAGGAGGAAATAAGGGTGAAAATGCCAAAAAATGAAAGGTATGGACGTTTTTCACAATAACAATGAAAGGTGTGGACGTTATGTGCTAATTACCCTTCTGCACAAGATTGATGATCGATTCCCATTGTCTATAAATACACTAGAACATACATTTGTAAGAAATATGCGCAGTTGCTATAATGGGCATAGAGCTAGACAATTACAGAGTTCAAGAAGATAATCCTTTGGGTTATTGAAGCTCTTTGCCAGTGCCAAGTGTGCAGGAGATTGTAAGAAATGATGCTAATAATGTTCCTGAAAGATACATAAAAAACGTAGAGGAAAGGCCCTTAAGTTCTAAAAAATGTTCAGTTTCACTTGATATCCCAATCATTTATCTCTCTTTGCTCACTAATGGAGACGAAGATGAACTAAG
The DNA here is from genome assembly GCA_903798385.1 of Fraxinus cuspidata. Lineage (NCBI taxonomy): Eukaryota > Viridiplantae > Streptophyta > Magnoliopsida > Lamiales > Oleaceae > Fraxinus > Fraxinus cuspidata. The sequence continues at coordinate 3,864 of CAIGRP010007298.1, forward strand.
AAAGCTTGATTTTGCTTGCAAGGATTGGGGTTTCTTTCAGGCGACTCTGAAAATACCATTAAATAACTTACTTTTTTATTTGATAGCATATGATAAAACAGGCTTACTGACCAAATGGAGTGGCTAAAAATAATTCACTTAACTCACCAGAAATTTATACGGTACAAGCTTTATTTGTTGTTGTTGTTGTATGCTAGCAAATGATGTTCAAGGATATGGACAAGGTTATGTCTTCTCAGACGAGCAGAAACTTGATTGGAATGACCTCTTATTCTTGATGACGATACCATCTTCCTTCAGAAATATGAAGTACCGGCCAAACACTATACCAGGTTTCAGTATGTACTTCTGACACGTTAAAGTAGAACTAAATTGTCTAAAAGTTTAAGATGTTGAAGAAAGGATATATATATTTTGTCTTCAATATGTTCTCTCATGTCCATACTGTATTCAATTCAAGGTCTAACACATGCATAATTCTCATAAATTAGCAGCAGCTAGACTTGACCTCAAGGCTTTTACCAGCTCTTACAAAAAGTTGAACCTCATAATTGAATAACTTAAACTCTAAGTGACACATTACTTATTTAAATTTTGTTCTCAACATCTGGAGATTTCAAATATAGAAGGATCAATGTGTTCTGAAGTTGAAATATTGGAATATGGTTCATTATAAGGTTTAGCTCAGACTAGAAACCAAACTGAAATAGTAGCGAGATAGACCTCCACATTCTCCTTGACGTGTAGGGTGTTCCGGTTACTTCGATCAGTGAATGCTACCTGCAAATGAGGTCGGGGATTTCTCCCTCGTTGTACCTCCGACGTCAGAATCAGTAGTTGGTTGAGGTAAGTAGGAAGAGAGTATAATTGTAATTCAAATAGTTCAGGTTTTAAAAGAGCCATACCGTTCTCACCTTATAAGTATTTATAGGCACCTGATGTAACACACTCGTCCATCAGTTAATGGTGCCACGTGTCCTACGTAAATCTTCCCACTTCACCCACGTTCTAATGGAATGACTCGCACTCCTCAAGAGGTTGTTGTGCCCATGTTTGCCATTGAGCGGTTCCCGTCCAGCTCATTGCCATTTGTATGGTTAAGTGTAGTGTTGGCCTCATGGTGGTAGGTGACTTATATAAAAGTAGAGGGCCTTATGGTGGTCGATGGCTTTATGAGGTCGACAGCCTTATGATGGAGGCGATCTCATGGGGGTCAACGGCCTCATAGTGGTAGATGGTCTATGTGAACGTAGAGGGTCTCATGGTGGTAGGCGACCTCATGGGGATCGACGACCTCATAGTGGTAGACGACCTCATGTGAACATAGAGCGCCTCATGGGGTCTACGACCTCATAGTGGTAGGCGGCCTCATATGAACGTAGAGCGCCTCATTGTGGTAGGCGGCCCTATAGTGGTAGACGGCCTATGTGAACGTAAAGGGCCTCATGGTGGTAGGTGGCATCATGGGGGTCGATGACCTCATAGTGGTAGGTAGCCTCATGGTGGTAGTCGGCCTCATGGGGGAAGGCGACCTCAAATGAACGTAGAGCGCCTCATGGTGGTAGGCGGCCTCATGGGGGTCGACGACCTCATAGTGGTAGACAACTTCATGTGAACGTAGAGAGCCTCATGGTGGTAGGCGACCCCATAATGGTAGACAACATATGTGAACGTAAAGGGCCTCATGGTGGTAGGCAGCCCTATAGTGGTAAACGACCTATACGAACGTAAAGAGCCTCATGGTGGTATGTGACCTCATGGGGGTCAACGACCTCATAGTGGTAGACGGCCTATGTGAATGTAGATGGCCTCATAGTGGTAGACTGTCTCATGAGGTTGACGACCTATCATGTGTTGTTCTACGTGGAGTGCATATCAAGTAGTTCTCACCTCATTGGCCATCGTGAATAATTATTAATATCATCCCATCACAAACAAAAGGCCCACTCTTATGGTGCATATTTTTTTCAACACACCCTATGTACGCCAGATTTATTTTTCTTATTAAATACCTAAGACATGTAAACAAAATTCATAAATAGGTGGCCGCACTTCATCCAAAAGCTCAAGCTGTTAAGGAAGGGATATTTATTTATAAAATTGTTTTATACTAGGATTAAACAAGAAAAATAAGTTCAAATATTGTGCATTATTCTGCACAATGTGCTTAAGTATTGAGTCGCAGTACCTCAGTTTGATTGCTATCTACAATATTTCATCGCAGATTTTACGACTCAGTTTGATTTTCTATTTACGATATTCCATTGCAAATTTTATCATTCTTATTGATTATTTCAAGTTGGTTTAACAAGATTAACGTCATTTTCTTTTTACGTTCTTAACAGGGAAGCACTTGAAGAGTACTTGGTAGAATTATAGAGGGTAATCGATGATATCTTTAGCAAGTTATCGTTATTAATGAACATGGAGAGAGGCTTTCTGAAAGAACTGCATGGGATTATGAAACTAGGAATGCAAATGAACTGTTTTCCTACATGCTCCAGACCTAATTTAGTTCTTGGGGTTAGTCCACACTCAGATTGCAACTTAATTACTTTACTTCTATAAGATGCTGATATCACTGCCAAATTAAGCACAAAGAAGCATGGATACCAGTAAAGCCAGTTCCAAATGCATTAGTTGTCAACATTGGTGATGTTGCTGAGGTATGTTTGAGATGACTTATCGCATCTCAGTCTCTTCCTTTCATTTGGGCATCAACATAATAACCCATTTAAAAGTGTAGTTTTTACACTTATTTGAGATCCTAAATAATGATATTTTACTGTTTTTTGGAAAAAAAAAATACTATCTAACTTGTGTTATATTTCATTTTTTAGGTTTTTACACAATGTTTGATGAAGAATTGAAGAAAAGAATGCAAAGATAGCGAAAAATGACTCAATTGTATCAAATACAAAGTTCAGGGACTAAAATAAAAATACTGAAAAGTTAAGTCGAACATCGCGATGAAGATTTGAGAGTGTTAGGCATTAATTAGATGAGGAAAGAAGCCAAAGGGATGAAATGAAGATTTGAGAGTGTTAGACATCAATTGGAGGAGGAAAGAAGCCAAAGGGATGAAATATAATCCAAGTATTATCACATATCAACTTCCAGCCCAAAAAGTTAGGGGCTGTTCTCTTTGTGTTTCAGTTTTGTGTTTTGTGTTTTGAGTGTCCATTTTGAGATTTTTGAAAATGTGTTCTTTTTGGCATTTTGAAAAATTATTTTGAAAACGTGCAAAACGAGTTTTAAAAATTTTGACTTTATTATAACTGAAAACACCCAAAACGACAAATTTGTCATTTTGGGTTTTCTTTATAAATTTTTTACTTGTTTTCAAAAATACGTTTTCGAAAATGGAAAAGAGAACGCATTTTCACTGTTTTGGAAAATCGAAAACAGAAAACAGCTTGAAAATGGTAAAGAGAACATGGCCTTATGCTTCGGATTTTCAGGCTCAGATTGAGACCCAATTTTGGCATAGCAACGTTTTGAATTGGAAAACTCATAATTCTAAAAAAATTGTAGCCTCCGAGTTATCTTTTCAATGTACTTTGAATCACCTCAATCGGATAACGGGAAAGAAATTTATGACAAAAATACTGAGAGATGTTCAGCTGCCAGAAATTAGGCGATGCGCACCCTCGCCTGTAGGAGAAGCGCGCGCCCCAGACCAAAAATGCCTCACATGAGGCTATCCAAACCCCCGAGGTGCGCACCCTAGGTTGCACTAGGCGTGCGCCTCAAGACTAAATGGGAAAAAATCACACTTTTCTTCTTTTTGTTTTGGTAACAATTCAATACAATATTTTTGGAATCCTTTAAATACCAAACTCGACCAGAACGTGGGAGTCTTCCATTGAACCTAAATGTAATCATATTTTACATATTTTGGAGGAGAAGAACAAATCTATACATCAATTCAAGACGAATCATACAAGGATTTTTAAAATTCATAGCCCGATTTCAAGATTTGAGCTAAGAACGTGGATTTCTCCTACTTTTTACATCTTTCTTATTTTAGGGTGATACTTCTCCAATTATTCATGTGTAATTTAATTATAAGAATGTTAGGCTAAGTTTTTCATTGTATTGGATGGATGATGAACCCTATTGTTTGTTTATATTTTAATTCAAGACAATTAGTTTAGTATTTTTTGATTTTTAGGGGGGGATTCACAATTCCAATACAAACATTCACATATTAAATAAATACTATATTTGTTTTCTTAGTTTAAGATTAGTATAGAATATATACGAACCATATCTTTTGATTTCATTACACTACAAATTTAATAGTAGCTATTAAACTAAAAATTAGACCTTATTCCTCGTGTGAACAATACTTTTAACTCACAAATCTTATTATTTGTACAACGAACCCGTAAGCTTGCGGGTTTCCCGCGAAAAAGTTTTTGGCACCGTTTTCGGGGAATAACGGATTTAATTTTAGTTTATTAGTTTATATTAAATTCGATTTTTATTTTATTTTATTTATTTATTATTGATTTTGACAACCTACCATGATCTATTTTATTTGATATTCTATCTAAGTGCAATTCAGTAGTGCATCTAAGATTCCAACGCGGCATGGTAGAAAGATTTTTGCAATAAATAATCTCGACATGGATTATGTGGAAGAAGATATATATTGTGAATTGTGTTATGGAGTGCATTATACTGGCTACTGCGTGAATACATGCACTGAACCCTATCAGCTCAAGCTCCTGCGGTTTAAACAATAATTAAGATGTCGAAGATTGGCAATTGACACATCTTTTGAAGCCTACATGCTTGTGGGAGAGTGTATCCCTTCCGACACGTTTGTGGAATTTGGTCCTTCCATGTTAAACGAGGAGGCAATTACAAAATACTACACTGATCTTGCCAGTTAGATGAAAACAAACTGTGTGTGGAAGATGGTGTATTCTGGTATGAATTTAAAAGGTGGAGATACAATCCACTTGAAAAGTTTGAAAGAAAATAGTTTACATTGCCCATGAATTTAAATTGTGAATCGGTTATTCAACCTGAGGAGATATCAATTATGGAAGACGAAAACAAAAACGATGAAAGATCAATTACAAAGGAACAAAATAAAGATGATGTAATTAATGAGGACGACGTTAACTCACATTCCGTCGCCTTCATTTATTGCCCCGTTATTGAATTTGTAATTAAGCCCGAAGAGAAGGATGAAGTCTACGTAGTTGAATACAAATCGGAGGAGATAGGCATATCATATCACATTGGTAAGGGCGGTGTTAAAATTTGTAGAAGCAATGAAGAGTGGAGCAAAGTCAGAAGACGCAAATTGAGCAAGGTATCAAAAGCGTTCATTAGAATTCCTTGATACCGAAACAACAAAGCCAAGCTAAGGATTTTAAATAAAGCACTTATTGGTAGATAACCCAATTTTTCTTTCCTTTTATTTATTATGTTTTCTAGTAATAGGATAATTTAAATTAGTTTTTTAAATTATTCAATTTTAGGGACTCATCATCCATATCTCATTTCTCCTTAATTTTTTGATATGTTGTTGATTTATTAGATGTTAGAGCTAAGTAAGACTAGTTTCGAATTTTTGAGCCTTAATGCTTTATTTGATCACATTGTCCAAGAACATGGTGTCGCAGAACATTTAAACCAATATTGACCAAAGAGCCAACGGAAGAAATATGAAGCTAGACATTGGATTATAAGTCATAGCAGAGGAGTATTTTCTTCATTTTATTCACCATCCCTTTATATGTAGATTTAGAATTTAAGATATTGAGGACGATGCCTAGTTTAAGTTTTGGGGTGGACAACATGAGTTTTCATATTTTTTTTCATTTTTTTGTGTGTTTGTGTCAATTTTATTTTATATATTTTTGTGTGCTTTTATTGCATTAATTTAAATATAAAAAAATAAAAATTGAAAATTTTAAAAATATTTTCTTTTTGTGTGCTTGTGTGAGTTAATTGGTCAGGCTCACAATGAAAAATATATTGAATCGTTAATTGATATATGAATGGTGAATAAGTTGCATGATTAGATTAATTTTTACTTTTCCATGTGAAATTTGATAGATATTGAGCACATAAATTAAGCGTTGTGCAAGAATGAGTTGATTTCATAATTGGATTGGTTGAAATAGTGGACCATAGATGCTAAATCCAAAATCACTAAATTTTNATATGAATTAAGTTAAATATTGTATATGAATGAGTTGATTTCATAAGTGAATAGGTTGAATAGTGGACCACAGATGTTAAATCAAAAACCACTAAATTTTACATTCTTGGACCAAATTTAGAATAGTTTGGGGAGATTTCACTATTGTAGAAGATGTTGAGATAAATGAGGATTTCATGTGTAAAATTAAAAATCTTATGTGGATTGTCTAATGTCAATAGGATGCAATTGGGTGATAATCTCAAGTTATGGGTCATTTTACTTAAATAGGTGTTTAATGAGGGACATTGCACTAATCAAGGCATAAAAAAACACATTTTATTTGAAAATTTCTCTTCTTAGCCTTTATGACTGGAATTATTAAAGCTGTAAGGGTGTTAAAAACCTGTTGCCCTGAAGTCAACTAACTTGAGAGTCATCGGCCTAAAACTTGTTACATGAGTTATTTAGAAAATTTAAGGGAGAGAATAATACAAATAAAGAAAAAAAGTGTACAGAAAAAAATAGGTGCATGAAACAGAAGACGTACCAAATATCTTGGTTATATCCCAAACACTTATTTAAGAAAATTTGACTTTTGATAAGAGATTGTTAGCCTAATTAAGTCCTAGAAATTGAAGCAATCAAATTTGATGAAGAATCCTTATTTATTGACATATTGACTTGCAAATAGTGAGATTTACTTGAACTAGAGATGTGAGAATAGTATAAAATTCGATCTTAGTTCACACACTTGAAAAGAGCGAAAAGAATAAGTTCAGGAATGTATAACTATTACGAGTGATAAAAGAATATATTTGACCATTGAGGGTCGGGAATTGAAACAACTCATGAATTTATAATGTTATGTTTAATTCTTCACACACACACATTGATTTTAGGTTGGAGAAGTAGATTTTAATTTCTGTGTTGTGATTTTAAAGTTGTGTATAGATCTGATATTATGATTTCAATCATGAAATAAGAAGCCATGTCAGCTAGCTAAGTTTTTTGCTTTACTTGACTGGCCACCAATTAGTTAATTAGCATTGTGTGTTTGTTAGGATTTGATTTTATTTGAGGACAAACAAAGAATCAAGTTTGGGGGTGTGAAATGTGTAATTTCTACACTTATTTAAGGTCCTAAATGAAGATATTTTATTTTTTTTGGATAAAATACTATCTAACTTGTGTTATATTTCATTTTGTAGGTAAAACTCAATGTTTGATGAAGAATTAAAGAAAATAATGCAAAAATAGCAAAACAATTGCTCAATTGTATCAAATACAAAGTTCGGGGACTAAAAATGCAAATATTTAAAAGTTACGTCGAACCTCGCAATGAAGATTTGAGAGTGTTAAGCATCAATTGGGTGAGGAAAGAAGCCAAATGGATGAAATATAGTCCAAGTATTATCACATATTAACTTCCAATCAAAAAAGTTACGCTTCGGATTTTCAGGTTCACATTGAGACGCAATTTTGGCATAGTAAAGATTCGAATTGCAAAAATTATAATCTAAAAGAATTGTAGCCCTCTGAGTTAGCTTTCGAGTTCACTTTAAATCACCTAATCGGATATCGGGAAAAATAGTTATGACAAAAATACTGAGAGCTGTTCAGCTGCTAAAAATTAGGTTAGGCGCGCGCCCTGGGTTGCACTAGGCGTGCCTCAAGGCTATTGGTAACAATTCAATGTAATCTTTTTGGCGTCCTTTAAATACCAAACTCAACCAGAATGTGGGGAGACCTCTATTGAACCTAAATTTCATCATATTCTACGTATTTTGGAGGCGAAGAACAAGTCTATACATCAATACAAGGTGAATCATACAAGGAGTTTGAAGACTCAAAGCCCAATTTGAAGATTTGAGTCAAGAACGTGAATTTTTTCTACTTCTTCCATCTTTCTTATTTCCTGGGGAATGTTTTTTCAATTATTCTTGTGTAATTTAATTATAAGAAGGTTAGACTAACTTTTTCATTGTATTGGATGAATGATGAATTCTATTATTTGTTTATTTTAATTCAACACAATTAGTTTAGTATTTATTTATTTTTCTTGATTGGTTTTGCATTCTCATTGAACTATTTGATTGATTGATCACCAATTATATAGTAAGTTGCTTGTTGTAGTGTAGAATATTCACAATTAATCTAGAACGCGGCAAAATCAACACATGAACAATAGGTATTAGGAATAATATTTATGACATGTGCAATAATGTGTGATAAATCATGTGAATCAATGCATGTTTTTCAAATGAATTCCAACTATGAATAAGATCGAGTCGTGTTAAACATGGGTTTAATATATCTTGGAAAGAAATATTGTAAAACAGTGGATTATCAATTGTTTTGAATGCATGAATTTACCAAATTATGAATTAAGAATTGAATTAAATGGCAATAGGGGGATTCACAATTCCAATACAAACATTTACATATCAGATAAACACTTTATTTGCTTTATTAGTTTAGTATTAGTATAAGTAATATACGAACCATCTCTTTTGATATTACCACACTTCGAATTGAATAGTAGCTATTGAACTACAAATTAGACTTTATCCTCGTGGGAACGATACTCTTAACTCACAAATCTTAATACTTGTACAACGATCTATATACTTTCGGGTTTCACGAGAACTCTTTTCATCTCCCTAAATGTTTCCAAACGGAAGTTCCTTCTATAACAGTTGGGAAATTCGCAGGAACAAACATCATCTTACTTGGAAACCAATGGAAAAAATACAAATTTTCCTTCAAATATATTTTTCAGGACATGTTAGGTCTGCTGAAAGAATGGACTGTATACAAAACATACAAATAATGTCTCAATTTTTAATCATATGTTCTTGAAGTATTTTTGGTTCAAAGAGAATGAAAGCTTAAACTATATTTCATTACATTGCTGAATATATATTTTTTTACAAAAACACATGCTTATCAACAACTCCTTACCTACTACAAGCTAACTAGTTGACAATTATACACATAGCCATACTTGTAAAGTATTCCAAAAGTTATACTACTAACCATTGTCCTTAAATTACATGATTATGGATACAAAAATAAGCAACCTTGTGACAGTAAAAGTGTCAACAATTTCTCAACACTCCTCCTTGACACTTTTGCTGGAAAGACCAAGATTGTTTCTTAGTGTTTCAAACCTTGCTTTGGCTAAAGACTTGGTTAATGTATAAGCAAGGTGATCCTCTTATTTGCAATGTACTAGCTTCACTTCATTTCCTTCTTGAGCTTCTCTAATCGAATGGTATTTGATCTTGATGTGTTTGGTTCTACCACGGAATACTGGATTCTTCACCATTGCAACGATGGATTGATTATCACAATAGATGACTGTTGCCTCATTCTGCTTGAACTTCAAATCTTCTAACACCTTCCTTAGCCAAAATGCTTGATAAGTAGCTTCTGAAGCAGCTATGTATTCAACTTCAGCTGTTGATTGGGCCACCATTTTCCGTTTCATTGAATTCCAGCAGATGATACTTGAACCAGCATAAAATATGTAACCAGAAGTGCTCTTCATATCTTCAAGACACCCTGCACAATCACTGTCTATGAAACCGGTTAATTTCGATGATTTAGACTTCCCAAACCAGATCCCCATCTCTTATGTTCCTTTGATATCTTAGAACTCGTTTGGCTATTTGAAAGTGTAATTCATAGGCTTTTGTCTAAATCTTGATAGAAGGTTTGCAGCAAATATAACATCTGGTCTTGTTGCTATTAAATATAACAAACAGCCAATCAAGCTCCTATAAATTTTTGCATCGACCTGTTTTGCACCATCTTCCTTCATCAATTTTGTATTCTGAATTATTGGTGTGTTAACAGGTTTGCAATTTTCCATATTAAAACTCCTTAGCACTTCCTTTGCAAACTTCTTTTGGCTAATAAAGATTCCATGTTGAGTTTGATAAATTTCCGTCCCAAGGAAATAATGCATTTCACCCAAATCAGTCATTTCAAATGTTATCTTCAATTCATCAATCACTCTTCCAATTAGTTTGTAGCTGCTTCCTGTGATTAAAGGATCATCAACATATAGTGAAATGATGATCATTTCTTCTTCCTCTTGCTTCACATTCAATGTTTGTTCATTTAAACTTTTTGTAAAGCCAAGATAAACTAGACTATTGGAGCCTACTTTGAACCATACAAGGCTTTCCTTAGTAGGTACACTTTATCTTCATTTTCTTCTACCAGAAAGCCTTCAGGCTGCTCAATGAAGACCTCCTTATTCAAGTATCCATTTACGAAGGCTAAATTGACATCTAATTGATAAATTTTCCATCATCTTTGAGCTGCAATTGCCATCAGCAATTTGATATAGACACATGAGAAAATGTATTAGTGAAATCAACACCAAACTGCTGAGCATATCCCTTAACAACTAATCTGGCTTTTAGCTTATTGACGGAGCCATCAGGATTTAGCTTAGTTCTATACACCCATTTTACTCCAATTACTTGTTTGTCCAATGGTCTATCAGTTAATTCCTAAGTCTCATTCTTCTCAATCATTTTGATCTCTTCCTCCATTGCAGCCATCCAATCAGGTGACTTTGATGCTTCAACAAAGTTTGTAGGCTCAACTACAGTAGCATTACACCTAGCATATATGTCTGCTAATGGCCTCATCTTTACTCTTTCATTTTCTGAATTTGAGCCATCATCAGGTTCTTCTTTATCTTTACTGATTCACCCCTCTCAGTTTTGAGGAATCAGGCCACTTGTTTTTACTTTTTCAATTGAACTCGCCTCCCAATTCCATATAGCTTCTTCATCCACTTTAATATCTCTGCTGGAGATCACCTTTTTTGACTGAGGGTTATATACCATGTATCCATTGGCATTGGTATAATATCCCAACTTTAGCTTTTTCACTTAATTTATCCCTTTTTGCATTAGGGATATGAGTGTAACAAACACTCCCAAACACTTTCAAATGTGAGATATCAGGTTTGACCACATTCCAGACTTCATATGGAGTCTTCTTCTCCAATGCTTTTGTTGGCAATCGATCGAGGAGATAAATAGTTGTATTGACTGCTTCAGCCCAGAACTCTTTTGGAACCTTCTTCTCAATCAACAAACACCTAGCCATCTCCATCACATTCCTGTTTTTCCTCTCACATACTCCATTTTGTTGAGGAGAATAGGAAATGGTCAGTTGGTGCTTGATTTCTTCAAAATTGTAGATATTGTCAAACTGCTCACCGCAATACTCAGTTTCATTATCTATTCTGATTGGTTTTATACTACAGCCACTTTCATTCTCCACCATGTTCTTGAACTTATGAAATACAGCTGCAACCTCAGAGTTTGCTTTCAAGAAATAAACCCAATACATTTTTGTCAAATCATCTATGAAAAGGATGAAGTACCTGCCGCCATTCAAGGTGGTAGTTTTCATTGGTCCACACACATCTGAATGGACCAGATCAAGCTTATTTACTGCCCTTCTTGACTGATTCTTTAGGAATGGCAGACATCACATACACAGGCATCATCAATGATTTTAGGCATGCTTTCAATAAGATTAAACTCATATAATTGCTTAAGTGAAGTGTGACGTGCATGACCAAATCGTGGTCTACGCCGTAAGGGGGACTCGATTTCTTCTAAGGATTATGCATGTGTAGTGATATTTTCCAATCTATAGGAAAGCTTCTATTCTTCATTTCAACAGTAATTACCTCATGTCCATTTCCATCTAGTATAGTGCATGTTTTGTTTTTAAACATCAAAACATGATTTTTTTTCTCAAGAAAATGCCCTACACTAACTAAGTTTTGATCAATTTTAGGCACATATAGAACATCAGGTATATGTTTGATACCTGTTGAAGTTTGGACAGCTATCACTCCAATGCCTTTCACTTCCACAAAGTCTCGATTTCCCATTTTAACTCTGGATTTGTAGGCTTTGTTTAATTCAACAAAGATACTGGAGTCTGCAATCATGTGATAAGTACAACCACTATCTAGTAACCAAGTTCCAACATTGTTATAGGCTTTGATAGCAGAGAACAGATGTTCTTCTAGCTGCTCAAACTGATTTTTTGCCACTTTTGCCTGCTGCTGAGGTTGTTTCCCCTTTTTGTTTTTGCAAACCTTTTCAACATGACCAAATTGTTTACAACTCCTACATTGAACTCCAGGCCTATAATAGCACCATTTAGGAGAATGTCCATTCATTTTGCAATGAGGACATGGAGCATATTTATCCTCTTTATTTCTAGTTTTGCTGCCTTCGGCTTCTTTCTTTTCTGTCTGATGTTTCTTCATTCCAAGACTCGTTTGAGCTTTGTATATTCCTTTTGCAAACAAGGCTCCTTCACTATGCTCCTCCTGCCTTATTATACTCCTTTGCTCTGTAGATTTAAGTACATTTACTAGTTCAGAAAGAGTTATTGAAGAAAGATCTCTTTAGTCTTCAAGTGATGAGATCTTTGCCTTAAATTTCTCAGGTAAACTGATTAGAATTTTTTCCACAACCCGTTTGTTAGGGAGATCATCACCCAACAATCTTATTTGGTTTACCACCTTCATCAGCCTATCTGAGAATTCCTTTACAGTTCATTTTTTATCTTTAAAGTTTCAAACTCTCTTCTAAAATTCAACACTTGCATTTGTCTCGTCCCTTCATTGCCTCGAGACTCCTCTTTTAAACTATCCCAGGCTTCCTTTGCAGTTTCACAAGTCATGATTCTTGTGAAAATTGCATCAAAGATAGTCGAATGAATGCAAGAGAAAACTTTAAATTTCTTTGCAACCTCTTCACTTTATTGCTTCAACTGAGCAATTGTAGAATTTGCTCTAAGTGGTGGAGGTTCAACTCCAGATTCAGTGATTTTCCACAAGTCATAAGCTTTCAAATATGCCTTCATTTTTGCTGCCCAGAAGTCATAGTTCCCACCTGTAAAGACTTAAGGTAAAGGTGCTGAGAAACCACTTGAAGCCATTACTCTTATTCTCAAATCAACCGGCTTACTAATGAAAGGTAGCTTGCTAGTTTGTTTATCTTCTATTTTATTTTATTTTTACTTTTCACGGTCCCTTTCTAAGATTAAGGGTGCTCTAATACCATGAAGTATTGTTGGTTCAAAGAGAATGAAAGCTTAAACTATATTTCATTACTTTGAGGAATATATATTTTTCACAAAAACACATGCTTGTCAACAACTTCTTACCTACTACAAACTAACTAGTTGACAACTATACACACTTCCATACTTGTAAAGTATTACAAAGTTATACTACCAACCATTGTCCTTAAATTACATGAGCCTTGTGACAGTAAAAGTGTCAACCATTTCTCAATAGTTCTCCTTTCAAGTTCAACATACTAAACATGTTATTAGTTTTCAGTATCTAGGCACTTTGAGGATGCACTATCCTTCACATGATTGGTACACTATAGGAGTACTGGACTGGATTGGGTAACGTATAAGCAATGTCTCTGTTGCTTAGTCGCATGCACTATTGTCGAGTCCAACATATTGAACATGCCATCAGTGTTGATATCTAGAAGCTTTGTGATTGCTCATTATTTTCTTAGTTTTGCAGGCATGGAGCAATGGATTGTACAAGGGCATTGAGCATAAAGCTGTCATGTTACAAACGAGAAGAAGCCAAGAATATTTGTTGCAACGTTTGTGATTCCATCCGAAGACGTTGAATTGAACCCACTTGAATCCATGGTGGATGATAAATATCGCCCTGGACTTTTATTATCTTAGATACACACTTGCCCGAAAAATGGATGGAAAAGCAACCAGCCTCCAATATCTAAAATTACAGGCATAAGTAAATTCTGTTAGTCATTGAACTCATGACAAAATTTTGTGTTGGTCCACATCCTTTTGTATTCAGTTACTTAAGTTCAAGGTAAGTTAATGGCTCACCAAATAATTTTCATTAAGAAGTTTTCATTATCCAATATTTGTATCCAATATTTGTTGCTGCATTCTATAAGAAGTTTTCATTATCAATGAAAATAGAACATGAATAAAAAGTGATATTTGTGAAGCTTTAATGGCTCTGTCTCGAATCATGTCAAGTTCTGTCCAATTCAACTCATCAATCATGTTCGTCTTTGACTGCTGCCATGAACGACTTGATTAGTTTGTTGATGGATAAATTTTTATAATATGGATTTCACAGTATGTGCATTTAGAAATGCTTCAAATTAAAGATAGATTGCATTTTAACTCAAAGTAACTTAAAATTTAGAAGATGCCAAAGTTGCATTCGTAGAATGGACTTAAAGCTGAAACCTTTCCAGAATCTGAGCAACCTTACAATCCATCTCATATTGTTTCCAAACAAGCTCTTATAGAGTTGTTGATGAAAAACATATAACAAAATTCATTTTAAAAGGTCGACCTTATTAGAAGCAGAAATGTTGGTTGATATTTTTATACTTAACCAATGTGCTATTTTACCTGAATATGCCCAACATCCTAAAATGATGGTAGCTCATTTGAGCACACCAATTTTGGAATTCGAATGCTCCTTTGGATTGAATTGCACGTTTGAATCTTATAGTAGTTTGAGGAGCTACTGCTAAAGGCCTTACTTTCTATCATGATTTCTCTCATCTTCAGATTTTTAAATTCATAATTTTTCTCCCTTTTTTCAGTTTTATTGATTTTATTTTTTAAAATTCAAATGCTTCCACTCTATGTTATATAATCTAGTTTTAAATTTTTCTGATCAACTATATTATTTTTCCGGTTCTTTATAACTTATTATTGTTGTAATAGATGTGTATCTCTTACATTTTATTCTTTCAATTTTTCTTGTTCTATATGATTAAATTTTATATTTTTGATTTGTAGGTTTCTGTTAATGTCATTTTCACGCTTGTTAGATGGGCAATTTATACGTTGAATTAATTAAGATACTTTGTAATGTCGCAATGTTGTTACTCGCATTTGTCATGACTACATTGTTTTCCTCACTTTGTTGTTTTGCAGTGCTTTTTAACTGTACGGATTAGGGTTAAAAGCCAGGAAATGTTAAGGTAACTTTTACGAACAACGTGTAAAGTTCAAGAATGATGTACGAACCGGGTTTTTAACACTTATGGTTATTGTAAGTGTTGTTGAAATCCTTTTAAAATCTTTAATTCCGAGCTTAGAAAAATCAGCAAACGAACTCCACCCAACTCAAGTTCGACCCAAATCAAACCAACACTTTGGTTGCCATAAGTTTTCACACCACAAAGGAGATGAAGATTGTTGTAGTATTTGCAAGCCACAGAGTGAGGAAGGAAAAGAGAAAATAATGGTTGAATATCACTAAAGAAATCACCTCTCACTCGACCTCCTCTCTCACTTTCATTCCTCTATTGCACAATACTCGCACATCAACTCACTGGAACACGGTTGGGGAAAGGAGAACATATATACCTCTAAAAAAATTAATATTGATGTGGTCAACAGATCCCAAGTCCTCTCATATCCATGCAAGCTTTATTCCTGCACACTAGGACAAACCGTTAGTCACATGTGGCATTCTCCAAGGGGGTGGAGTTGGTCGTGAGCACTCTGACGGTCAATTCTGTTGGAGCAATAATAATATGAGTGTGGGAGAGTTTTAAATATGAGCCGCCTAATATAAAAAAAGAGGTCGGCTTTGGGGAAAAATAAGTAAAAGATGGGATAGCAAAATTATAGCTTTTAGAGTTTAAATTTGTATTACCCTTGGATGTTACTAAATGTGAACTTTTATACTTGGGTATGATGGATAAGGACCCTTAGATGGTGATGCATGTGGCCCTATCTAAGTGACTAACCATTTTTGTCATAGATATCAATCAATCACAGCCTTAAATGCGGCCTAACTTGCGGCCTTGGACTTGACCAAATAGGTTTACGACGACGGTGATGGTAGTAACTTGTCTTATCAATCACATAATACAAGATCGGCTTAGGATCTTCTCACTGTCTCACCCGGATCGAATTTTCCCAATAGGTCTACATGGAATAGGGTTGGTCCAACCTTGCTCTGCGGGGAAAAAGCGGTCGTTCATACTTAAGGGTCGGTTTAAATTTGCCTTGTGCAGGTGTACATGGAGCGAGATCATCGAACCGTTTGTCACGTAGGATAATTGAGACCATGCGTGGGCCCTTGTGTAACGAGGCGTAACATTCACCTTAGGTCATTTGCTAAATATGGACCAAAGTTCCCTAAATGGGCCAAGTTAAATAACCAACAATCCACTTGTTACCATCCAAACCCAATAATCCAACTCAAAAACTTGGGCCTTCTTAAAGTGTTGGTCGTTTTTTGGTCGAGTCATGTCTATGGTGTCGATAAATTATCTGATATCTGTTTTGAATCATTGTCTGAATTTACCGGGTGTCAAAACTCAATAAATCTCCAACTTGATACCCAATCAACTTGAACAAAACATAAATTATACTTCCATAATCAAGGTAACCAAATAAAATTGGTACACAAACGAACTCGAAACGCATACCATACCTACTCCATATACTCACAAGAGCTAAGGTGAAGAAAACACAAGTAGAAGCAAATAATCACAGTAATTAATCGAGAGCAAATAAACATGTGATGAAGATATAACAAAGGATAACACATGAAATCTTTTCAAACATGTTCACACAGAACAACAGAATAACACTAAGTCAATCAATCAAACGGCCAACATATATGCAACAAAAGCATAAATGAACCTACAAAAAGATTTCACCTCACTTATCTTATCTTGTTTCGTGTTACTCACATATCAAGAATGCATATATCCTCTCATCGCCCACCATGCTCACTACACTAGTTATTAACAAAACATGTCTAACTGGTAAATCACAATTGATCCTAAATATAAGGGATAATCATCTGTCTCAACCTCAATTCTCTCGACTTAAATGGATAATGGGTCTCCACCTCAAAAAAGTGATAGAAGTATCACTCTTACTCTCCACCTGATCAAGGTCTTCATAAATAAAGGATTCCAGACATTTAATCATTTCTTCACTCGTGATCCAAATGTCATTTCTCCACATCCACGGTGCATATCATCAATGTATCATTAAGCATCTTTACTTTACATTACCAAAAGACATACTGCACACTTACTGTTAATGCATCTTAACCGCATTAGGGAAAATCGATACCTTTGGTGACCACAAAGGTTAGGGCTCAATTTAAATTGACCCACGCACCACTAATTTACTTCAACACCAATGTTCAAGAAGTCTACAAAGGATTTATCCCACAAATAGAATGGTGAATGTAGCACTGACAAAAAGAACAGAAAAAAGAGTTTGTTACTTTACTACACTCACAAAGAGGAAAAAGATAACCCACACATGGCTGCCCCATATAATCTCACAAACCACACAAGCTCGCAAAGATAAAGGAGAAAATGGTTGCCCTTATTTCTTCTCAATACCACACTCTCTCACACCACTCACAAAGCACAAAAAGTATGTCATAGATCTCAATCCATTATGCATGCAAACACATTACACAAAGTAATCAGATTGCTCTCAAATTCATATAAATGCAAATATCAAACATATTGAAATGTCATATAACCATGTAACAGAATTAAGTAATCACACACATGCAGAAATGACACATAGATGCATATGCAGTAACCATGTTTACTCTTAATAAATCTCATTCGAGTCATATCTAGACCTACTGGCAACATTTGCGTTACCTCTCACCTTATCTTTCCTCCATTATCCTTCATAGGGCAATCTCTTTCAACATGTCCAAAAAATACCGCAATTAAAAAATCTTACTTTTTGCACTTGCCTTAAACTTATATTTGCCATCAAAAGTTTTATTGAAAAACTTTTAGTTTTGCCAAATTGAAAAAAAAAAACGCATTTTTTTATTAGAAATGCACAAATGAAAATGTGTTATCATTCTACCAAAAAATGCATAAAACACAAAATGAAACTAACAACAACCAGAAGTGAAGTACATACACAATTTACACAGAATAGTCAAACAAAACATTCTTAAGGTCACATACAATTCCAGTAGTGAAAAAACAATTGACAACAAATTCATAAAAAATTTAAAGCGAATAATTAACAAATAATTCTTAGGTCTAGCAACAAGCAATGATTACCCCCACACAATTACCCCAAGCCTAATGTCATCCTAAACGGTGACTTCTAATACAAAAAGTAAATGACTATCATAAACAATAGTCGTAAGTGCAATAATTAAAGGAGATAACATGATACCATATATACCATATCTAGGGGTCCGTAAATAAGTAGAGATGCGAATACACCACTTTAGAGCTACCACTATTCACGCTAAAGCTTTCGCAACTATGGCAACCAATCAATGACACTCGGCACCTGAATGTCCAAGAACAAAATTGTCCAGATTTCATCGTACTACTCGAAACAGAAAACACTCCACCGTAAGGTCGTCTCATCGTCGGGAGAAACCTGCTGAAGAAGTCACCAACAAAATTCCCTCCATGCACCGCCACCTTTTCTCACTCACCGACCACCCTTGATCTCCTTTGCCTACACAGTCCACCAATGGTCTTGGTTTTACCACCCGGTTAATCGTTTGGCCGGAAAACAGGTTTACAACTCCGGGTGGAGGATAGTTTTTGTTCCAGTTTTCCAGATCGATTTCGACCTACTACCAGCCACTTTTGCTCGATCTTTTCACAGATTTCTCAACAACACAATCTTTGATATCATTTGCTATTAAAATACTTTTGAAATCTTTAATTCCAAGCTCAAAAAAACCAGCAAATGAACAACACCCGACTCAAGCTCGACCCAAACTAAATCAACACTTTGGTTGTCACAAGTTTTCCCACCACTAAGGAGATGAAGATGGTGGTAGTCTTTGCAAGTCACAAAGGAAGGAATGAGAAAAGAAAACAATGGTCTAATATCACTAAAGAAATCACCTCTCACTTGGATGCCCCTCTCACTTTCACTCCTCTATTGCACAATACTCACACATCAACTCACTAGAACACGGCTGGGGAGAGAACATATGTGCCTTAGGTCATTTGCTAAATATGGGCCAACGTTCACCAAATGGGCCAAGGTAAATAACTAACCACTTGGGCCAACAATCCACATGTTACCATCCAAACCCAATAATCCAACTCAATAACTTGGGCCATCGAAAAGTGTTGGTCATTTTCGGGTCGAGCCAAGCCTATGGAATTTTCCGACATCTGTTTTAAACTCAACTCAAGATCAGTCATACCAGTTCCTATTTAAAATCAAATGTATTGAAGTTAAATTTTCTCAAAAGTGGTTTACTTGTGCAAGATTTTGAATATATCAATTCCGTTAGTGGGTAATCTTTGGCGGTAAGGTATTTACAGGCAATTAGGCATATTTTTTCATGTACTTTTCTGTTAAAAAAATAAAAATAAATTAATGTGTGTGACTAACAACTTAAACCAATTATATAAAAAAATTCATATTTTCTTGTAAAATGTGTGTGTGTGTGTGAGCGCGCGCGCGCGCGTATATATATATATATATATATATATATATATATTTCCTAGTGTTTACCATAAATTACAAGGGAAAAAATCCACCGGAATTTTGGAAGAATTTGTGAAGACTTTGATCAGTAGATTACCTGATAGTGTTTTTCTGCGGTGAAATAAAATCTGTTCATCACTAGTTTTTTTGTTCATGTGCTCAACCTTCCCATTTGATCCTTCACATGGCTCATGCATTCTAGAGCTATACCTCTGATATTTGGATATTGTAAGACCCTTTGATCACTAGCAATGACCTGACTTATCTTTTCTGTTTTGTGCGTTCCTTGTTTTTGTGTCAATTTTTTGTAATAGCACACCTGTTGTATAATCTAGGAATGATCACAGGTCTCATAATTTGTTTCACAAATTATCATTTTCTTCCGTGTTTACCCTAACAGAAAAACACTTGGAAGAGTATTCGACAGGGGGTAATGAACAGATCTTTAGCACTTTATCGAAACTAATGGACATGGAGAGAGGCTGCTTTCTCAAAGAACTGCACGGGATTATGAAACTAGCCGTGCGAATGAACTATTATCCTACATGATCGAGTCCTGATTTAGTATTTGGTCTTAGTCCACATTCAGATGCCAGCTCCATAAGTTCACTTTTGCAAGATGACGATGTCACTGCCTTCCAAATTAAGCACAAGGAGCATGGGTACCAGTAAAGCCATTTCCCAATGCTTTATGGACGTGCGTTGGAGATAATTTTTCTCATTCCGGTCTCTTTCATATGAGCGATGACTAATAAACAGCGTCTACCTTAATCATATATATTCATGTTCAATTTAATGTACTGAACGTACTATCAAAGTTCAACCTACTAAATGCATCGTTGTGCCCCTGTAATTCTTGGTTTATCAGGCCTGGAGCAATGGTTGGTACAAGAGCATTGAGCATAGAGCTATTGCAAACAAGAAAAAGCCACGAATATCTATCGCAACATTTGTGATTCCAGGCCACGATGTTGAATTAAACCAACTTGAAACCATGGTGGAAGAGAATTACCGTCCTAGAATCTACAAAAATGTAAGTATGTTGATTATGTTAGATACACTTTGGCTAGAAAATTGGATGGAGAAGCACCCAATCTGGAATATCTCAAAGTTACAGAGTCCGACCTGATTTAAAAACATACAGACATTTTAAGGTTAAGGTGGTACCAAATGACTGCAAGGAATGAACTTTTTCGGAAAGATACGAGTTATTCTAATTTTTTTTAAAAAAGTAAGTTATTATCCATACGTTAGAAGAACTTACAGTAACCATCGTAACATTACACTTTCCTCCCCTTTACAGCCTTAACTTCTACAGTAATTCTTATCTCCTCTGAAGGGTCACCAGGTATGTTCACCACCCGAGCCTCACATGACTAGGTATATCCTTGAACTAACAATTTACAACTGTAGTTACAACCAACATGATTTATTTTAAATTAGCTCAATCCAGCTGAAACCCAGAAGGAACCATAGGCCGACATGAAAAGGAAAGAAGGCTCTCACTAGTCTCAGTTAGCTGTACATTTCCGGTCCCTACGAATTCAAGCAGAAGATGAAGACAGGATGCTGATCCTCATTTCTGCAAGAGATGCAAGTAAACATTTCCAACATCAAAAACTAAGTGACGCACGTGTAATGTGATTCCAAGTGTAAGAAAGGGTAGTTTAGGCATGTTTTCAAAAGAAAATGAGACATGGGAGTTGGAATCCCATAATGCAAGGGCAACATCAGATTTCGTTTTGTTAGCAAAACCAAAAGTCAAAAGTATCAACTTCGCTTCCATTTACAAACTGACCAACCCTTTGAGCTCAATGATAATTCAACACTGAATGATGGAAATTAAAAAATACAGCAAAAACAGTCAATTCCAGAAGAAGTTAGTATAATGAGGGATGATTGTTCGAGTGTGTTAGCAGGCTGCAAGAGAATTCAAAATTATTACAGCGAGAGAAGAAGGATACCTCCAGTAGCAACAAGTTTCTCAACACGGGCAACAATATGCTTCCCATATGTATACTTCTTGAGAGCACTTAAATGAACCTTTATTCGGTTAAGAATCAGCTCAAGTTGCTGATCATCACAACTCTCCAGCATCTTTTGTACAACGTAGTTCGCAAACTGATCTTTCATCATGACCTGATTCCAAAAAGAATATATCACGTGTAACCAGTTAGAAGGTGAAGCCAAAGGAGATTCGGCGTATTAGTTGGATTGATAAAAGCTTGAAAAATAAAGGAGAGAAATTGATTAAGTTCAGGATAAAATAAGCATACAAATAAACCTGGACATATGCTATGGTTTTATCATTATATCATCTAAATATACTACAAACCTGAAGTGGCTCATTTTCGTCAGTGGAGACAAGAATCTCATTTACCAAAGTCCGACGTTCTCCTGGAGTTCCAAACGATAAGCATTTCTCTACAACATTGGACGCAAACTTCTGCTGGCTCATTGCAACAATCTTCCCAATTAATTGATCAATTATAGTTGATCGCTCCTGTGGTTTCCCGTGCTCCAATACATGCTGTCATAATATATAGCAGAATCAAATGACTAGGTTTAACAAAATACAACAAATCAAGAAATATGACAGGCTCCAATATGGATAACAATATGGATAACAAGCGTGTCATGTACGAAGATGATATCAAAAGACAACTAAATTATTTAAACCAATGTTTTCGCATAAACTTCACATTTCTAAGAAGTATATTTCATCATACAAGCTTCCAGAAGATCTTGCAAACCTGAATAACATAGTTTCCATATTGATTTTGCGCCAACATGCAAACAGATTGCAAAATCTCGTCCATCACCATCCTCTGGGTTTGGGGCTTGTGGCAGTGCTCCAGGACTCTCTAAAAAACGAAGACCGAGTTATTATAGAACTGTTGCAATCTTTCCATTGGTATTCCAAGTTATAAAATCTTTATGACATGTTTGGTAAGGTAGACCGGGCGGTATTAAGTATACAGAGAAAATTAAAATTTTGACCATTTTATTGTATAATCCTGTTCACGGGTGTTCGCCAAACACGTATATAGTACATAAATGCAGCTAGTTTATTTACCTGTACCACACGACAGCCATATGGATGAGTGGACATCGTCACAATTTGATAGTAAAATGTTGTAACAATAAACTCAATGACACTTTCAGGAACACATTCAATACATTTTTGTACGACGTGATTCCCATTCTGATCACGCACACAGCGCATAACATGACCATCAAGCTCTGCAACAATTCTACTCTGCTGGTCCAACTCAATAACTTCTATTGCCTGGATAATCAAAAGATAAGTCAAGCCAAAGTTTTCAAGCATCAAGGACTCTGTATCATCTTTGTATACAATTACACTTTTCGCATGCTAAAAGAAGCAATTTCTTCTACAGTTTAGTCTGGATTAACATACTGACTAAACCAAGAATAGGAGGAAGTGAAGTATTATAACCTGCTTTAAGACCAAAAGGCCAATTATCAAAATTGACAAACTACCAAAAATTTTATAAAGCAGATATATTTATGATTGTCCAGATATGGTGATACTTGTATGCTAGCTATTCTTACACCTTTTTTTCTCACAGCTCTACTCGGACAACTCCATGACAAAAAAAAATATAATAAAATAAAACAAAAAAATGTAAAGTAAACATGTTTCAGGAAACATATATAGCTATCCAGAATCATGAAATATACATCATCAGACACTATGTCGAGAACCATTAATGAGCTGGACTTCCGGAAAATTAAGAAATGTAAAATGCAGGTTTAGGGGCACCTCGATGACTCCCTGAATTTCCATAATAAAACACAGCATATAAATTATTGACTATAGATGTGAAAAGTGTACAAAACAGAGAATAGTCATTCAATTTTTAAGACTTATAAAACACGTCATGGTCTCATAGACATCATAATTAGGTGCGAGATCTAAATTACCTTTTGGATTACTCGGCAACCATACATTTGGAGGCTAAGGTTTAGGACATGCCCAGTTAGCAGCTCAGCTAATTGTCTAATCTGTGATGCACTTCCATGTTCAAAAAACTGGAAAGAGAATAAGAACCAGAAAATATGATGAACTCTTATGTTCATGCCAATTAATTTACATAGACACTTCATAACACATGAACATGAATATCCCAAAATATGTATAAAATGTCAGACATCAGAATTTGAAATTCCATACCTTCTGGATTACGTAGTTACCAAATACATCGGTCATCAGGGAAAGTCCATGGGGCATAATTTCTTGGAAGACCATGTTCTTCTCTTGTACACTGGCAATTTCAAGTTTTTGTTGGATAAACCGACTTCCATACTGATCCGCACTGCAAAATAAAGGTTTTCAATAACTTGTAAGGTTTTCGAGATGGGCCAAACAAATTTAGGAGTCCTCTCCTGAAATATATACCTGAACTCAACAACATGACCAGCAATCTCTGCAAGATCGAAACACTTAGTTTTATTGCTCTTGAACTCATACAACAAAGAAGACGCAAAACTTTCCTCCAAATTACCACCCATAAAACTGCCAGGTATATTCCTCAACCCTGCAGGAAAATGCATGATCTGTTCCCCATGCCTGACAGGACTACTAGATCCGAAAGAGAGATTACAGATAACTTGGTCCCCCGTTGGGCTTCCAAGATATGACATACCATGAGCAAATTCAGGGTTTCCATAGAAACCATGATTCAGATTACCGGTTTTGCCGAAAGCAAGGTCATATTGCGACTTCTGAATTAAAGCTTCAAGGTAAGGTTTCTGCAACCCAAGCAACTCCATGTTTGATCTCAAGTACTGAAGATATGACGGGTCCATCAGTGCCATATGTAAAGCATGTTCTGCACTATGATTTCCAAGTCTACCCAGATTCTGCAGTTCCAATGCAGCAGCATATAAATTAGGTCCTAAACTCAAGCCTCCTTCCATTGCTCTAGAGTTGATTACAGAGCCAATCACAGTGCCAGTAGAAATGTTCTCAACCAAATATGGAAAATTACCATCACCAAGCTGATTTCCCATCATAGATGGTGATGAGGGATTTATAGCAAAACCACCAAAGATATTGTTTGATAGAGATGAATTCAGACTATTATTAAGATACTGATATAATGGACTTCCTCCACTATTCAGAGTAGGAATAGATGACCCCTTCGATGATAAATGTTCTGAGGGCATCATAGCTAGATCATAATACTGCATCATTTCAGACTTGTTCAAGTATGGACTGTTCTCGATTGCAGATAGATCACTTCGCGAATGGAACAGGGTCTGATGAGCATCAATCTCATGATAAATCTGAGAGGTTGGATGCTTCCCTTCATCCACCATGCTACTCACTGTCAGACTCATTCCAGACAAAGCAGTAACTAAATTAGCAGAGTGGCTAATATTAGGCGAAACACCATCAAATGACTTAGGAATATTCACAGTTGTCCTATCCAGTGAGCTCATCATTCCACCTCCAACAGGAGGGATGCGAGGACTAGGAGCTCTAGCAATAAGTTGAGGGTCAGAAGTAGCAGTTCTTGACAAAGAAGCAGCTAAAGAAGAGGCATACGTATGAGGAGCTAATGGTTTAATGCTTTGCAGTGATGATGGTCCTTTAGCCTTTTTGCCAGAACAAAATGCATCCAATGACTCTATCTCCTGATGATTGGCAGCACGTGATTCAGAAGATTTGTCATTTTTAAATGCATGGCTGGCAGGGCAATATGGAGGTCTACAAACAGATGATGTATTACTCGTATCATCCTGCATCATTATCAGAGTCTTCATTCAAGAACCAAAAGCAGTAGAGATGAAACAAAAGTCTTATGAATTTGAGTACAAACCAACAGCTCACAAAACCTATCACAATTTTAAAATCACAAATACGGGATATTCGAACAAAACAAAATCAAATATACAATGATATGAAATAATATTTCTATATCATAACTTCACATAGAAATTTTTTATTCTTTGAATTAATACATCTAGTCAGCATGAAGGTAGCCACTTATAAAATCATGGATTGATAGTAGTATTAGAATCTTGAAGAACCTTCCTAGAAAAGACTTTCACATTCAAATATTTTCAATTCCTTGTCCAGAAAAATACCTTTACTGGCATTTAATATGATAATGTGCAAATATGCTTGGTTGTTTGATTGCTATGAAGGGATAATTATTTTGATGTGTTTACTAACAAACACACATAGACTTGTTACTATTTTAACTGCTCGATATCAGTTTATGCAATCTTAATTGACCCTATTTAATTAAACCCAAAAGCATAATATTGGTGCTTTAATCCAAAAGATTAGCATACAATGCACCAAAGAGTCTGCAAGTAAAAATATTATCACTTTACTGAAAAAAGGTTTCTTAGACTTCGCTTCCTCTCCTAACTGCCAAGCAAACACGAGGGATAAAATATCTCTTGCTTGCAAAACTACTGCTATCGGGATATAAATTCTTTTAGTTCAAGTCATTGCCTGCTTCAAGAGACCCCACTTTCACTTGACCAATTAGTGACACCACACTAAGAGCATTTTTTAAAGCAATTTCTCAGCACCTTTGATGTAAATGCGGCATGACATATTTATTAGCATGCTAACAATGATAAAGATACTGACAAATTCAATAGCAATAGATAATACTTACTTATCAATGTGAAAACTGCAAAATTCATGGAAAATATATTATAACTTGAAGAAACAACAGAGAATATAAACAATTGAGGTTATGACAAAAATTTACTTTTTTGCTGCTCAATGGTCAGAACCTGAAAAATATATATCCACATAACATAAATGGCTGCATTTTTTAAACTATCGCCACATATTCTACAACTAATGAAATGTAGTTGCGCTAATAATGTCCAGTCTAAAAGGCATAAATCCAGAAAATGTATCATTGTCATATATCCTCAAATCATCATAATGAATCCAGTAACATGCGCCCAATAACAAGCACAAGATATTATTAACCTTCAATAACAACAAATATCGAACTATTTGATAACAGACATTAAAGGATAGCACAAACAATGCCGTAAAAGAAACGAGATTTTTAATTTTTTTCACCTGAATCATTCCTCCAATTCTCTTCTGCTTACTCACTAATCCCATTCCCGGGAAACCAATCAATCCATCACCACTACATTCCTTTTGTTGTGCCGCCACCAATTTATTTTCACCTTTTCCTACTCCAAGATCTGGCTGCATGGAGAAGAGTGAATCCCCTCCACCAAAGCCATACCTACTCACTCTCCCCCTATCTCCAACCTCGGAGCCCCCTCCGCTCCCAACTGCGCCCTGCTGCCTCTGAGCAAATTGCCAGTCTTCTTTGGATAACAACGGGTGTGGGAAGCGCGGGTTCAATTTTGCATTCTGGTAGTAGTAGGAAATGTAGGATGGATCAGACCTCAGCTCCTCCTCCAAAACACCACCGATGCCGAATAGGCCAGTGCTTAAGGATCCCTCCACAGTGGGCGGAGCAGAACCACTGCGTAGAAGGTTGAGCTCTTGATCACTCGCGTCTAGCTGAGCTGCTTTCTCAATCGCCAGCTCTTCGCTGTAATTGTTGCTGCTCCCCCTACCGATCGATCGAATTCCCATTTCCGATATCATATTCGAGTAACTCTCTGTAACCATTTTACACACACTATATATGTATATATCCAACCGTATAAAAAAGAAGCAAGAATAACTTGAACTAATAATCCGGAAAACCCTCAGAAAAATTACCACCTGTAACTTAAATGAGCAAGAAATACACTAAAATGTCCCGAAAAATCATAAAAATCCAGTCTTTTATGCATACCCCAATTAATCTTATTAACGAGATATAAAAACTTTCATGACAAAATTTAAACAGCAAGAATAAATTTGGTTCTTTCCACACAAAATGTGATTGTTCCTTTATTTTATTTTTTTAAATGGGTGTCGAATTTTTCAGAGTAAAAGGGATCAGAGTGAAAGTGAGTGATCGTTGACGTGACAAGGCATTTTTGATAGAAAGAAAAGGGATTGCGGGTTTTAGAGTGGGTGAGGAGCGAGGTGGCGCGGGGTGATAAGCGTGACTGAATAAAAAAATAATGGGCCGTTAGATGAAAAGGTGGACGGTTGAGATTTAAAGGTTAAATAAACTTGGTGTAATTCTTACAGTGGGCTGGTTTTTTGAGGTGGTTACAAGTTAGGTTTTGTAGGTTAAGGTTCATAGATGTTGGATTGCCTCAATTTGGATATTTTCAATATATATATTCTAAGTGAGATTTTTATTTGCATTGTATTTGAGGAGAGAGGGAGAATTTTAGTAAATCACATTAGAAACATTAATGGAATTATGTCACACTATCCGTGTTGGATTAGGATAACGCGCATATTTGATAAATTGAATCAAGCTTGTTTGATAATTAATTGAGTCTTTCTTTTTAATCATATTCAATCTTGCATAAATTGTATTTATATGATTCTGTTTGAGCACCATTTTTTGTGGATATATATTTTGTAATAATGATTTTTTTTAAAAAGCGTGGTTAGAAAATAAAAAAAAGATTAAATTTATGTGTAAGATTATTTTATTAGAAATTGTTTAATAATGTCACACTATCCGTGTTGGATTACGATAACGCGCATATTTGATAAATTGAATCAAGCGTGTTTGATAATTAATTGAGTCTTTCTTTTTAATCATATTCAATCTTGCATAAATTTTATTTATATGATTCTGTTTGAGCACCATTTTTTGTGGATATATATTTTGTAATAATGATTTTTTTTAAAAAGCGTGGTTAGAAAATAAAAAAAAAGATTAAATTTATGTGTAAAATTATTTTATTAGAAATTGTTTAATTGAAAATAAGTTTTAGAAAAAAAAAAAAGAGTCTAGCAACACCTGTAACATAGAAGGTGAGCGAACGATCCACCCCATCCCCTGATGTAATACATTTTTTTTTTTAATAATTCCATACCGTAAAATTCACGGGGCTTTATAAGCAAATCATGAAAAAAGTTTACTTCTATTTAAGTGAATATCATGACTTATGCCATAAATTATATGGATAATCGTAGTGATTTTAATTTTTCTATAATCAAAACTCATCAATTAGTTATCATAGACCTAGATTAACAAAGCTTCAAGATGTAGAACCAAGCTCTGTAACTTCCATATTTTAAACAAAAGATGAGTTATTTTCGTATTATAAGAATCTACATGTAAAGTTTATTCTAGAGTTCACAACTACCACGAGCAATCTATTAAGAACAAAATCGGGTGTAAAAGTACAAAAATTTCAGATTCGATTTTTGCCAAAACATCGAAGTTCACTCATATTCAATCTAAAAAACCTATATAATTAGAAAAATTTTAGAAAGAACTCCATCGCTCAGTATAATTTAAGTGGATGGGGTGGGGA
The DNA here is from genome assembly GCA_903798385.1 of Fraxinus cuspidata. Taxonomy (NCBI): domain Eukaryota; kingdom Viridiplantae; phylum Streptophyta; class Magnoliopsida; order Lamiales; family Oleaceae; genus Fraxinus; species Fraxinus cuspidata. Next base: position 32,995 of record CAIGRP010007298.1, read on the forward strand.
TTAAATTAGATTTTGAGGGTGTGTTTGACCCACGTTATTTTGTAAGAATGTATAAATGTATTCTGAAATAGTATATTGATAGAGAATGTGTGGTTGAAAAAGAAGGAAAAGTTATTGATGTGATGGAAAATATTATTTTATTGAAGAATGTGTGGTTGAAAATAAGTAGAAGAATGAGAATGAGAATTTTAATGGGTACCAAACATGGGCTTAGTAGATTGTGATAGAAGTTTTTGAAATGTGTAGTTAAAAAGTTGTGAGACACACGATAGATGTGATTAATATTGACTCTGTCCAAGTCAATGTCAGGTTAAAGCAAGGTGTCGTATCATCGATACTTATTTTTTATAGTTGAAAAATCATTTGTTATCAATAGGTTTGTCAAAACAATTGTTTGACGCGAGTGGTGCTTTTAACAAAATAATACGTGTCAGGCATACAGATTTCCAAGGGTAACGTGTAAAACAAAGATTGAGCCACGTTTCATTATCTCAAATCTCAAAATATGGGATGCACAGACCAGCATTTGACCTTGAATTGATTGGTCTCGTCTCCCAATGGTTCTAATATTCTAATTATATTTAAATTAATTATATATTTTTTTTTGAATCTTCATAATCAGATTTGGATCTTGCGTCTGTTTGAACCACATTATTTTGAAATAATAGATTAATAGAGAATGTGTAGTTGAAAAAGAAGAAAAAATTATTGATGTGATAGAAAATATTATTTTATTGAAGAATATATAGTTGAAAATGACTAAAAGAATAAAAATGAAAATTATTATGTGACTCAAACAGGGGCATAAAATAATTCTGAATTCCTTGTACTTCTATTAAAAAACTTAGCTGTTTGATAGATTTTTTTTTTTTGGAAATAATGAGTTATAATAGTAAATTTTGAGAGAATATGTGGTTAAAAAGTAAGAATTTTTTAAATTTACAAAAAGAATATTTTATTGTGAAAATACGTGGTTGAAAGTGTATAGAAGAAAAAGAATGAAAAAGAATGGTTGTCAAACAATTTAATCATATATTTTTCTTCTGTTTGGAAGTGTTATCTCTACACTTTCCGCAAGCAAATCATTAATGAGCAGAGATTGGGACTTAGTGCAATATTACTCAGTAATGGTGTTTTTATTAGAGTTAATTGTTCGAACACAATCCACCTTTAGGTAAGGTCATGTTTCATTCGCTATATTTTAATTTGCATCTCATTACTTACCTAACTTTACGAAGTTGCACTCCATTACACACCGGATAACTTCTGTTACTAACATTGCCTGCGTGGATAACAGAATATACATGTGGCCGGTTAAATTTCTCTAAGTCAGAAATTAAATACTAGCTTATTAAACCCAAACAAGTCTCGATGATCAGTGAATTCAATTGTAAGTGAGACACGGTTTTTCTTCTCATTCTATTAAACAAAAAATAGCCAATCTTTGTTGCTGTAATTTCCAGTGCAAATCTTGGTTGATAGAGCTTAATGACTTAATAAAGTTGCTAGACTGCTGTGAACATTCAAAGAACTGCCACCCATTTCTTTAAAACTTGAAGTACTAGTTACTCCTTGTTTGAGTGAAGAAAAACGAAAATTGAATCTCATCATATGAGTTCTTAAAGGATCAAGACTGAAATATTTGATGCAATTGCAAAAGTAGAATTGTTTTGACATATCCCCAAAAAAGGAAAACTGGTTAAAAACACTAGTATTTGGATAGTCCAGCCTATGGAAAATTAACCAATAAAGCTAGAAATCCATGGCTGGTAATATACCTTGAAAGAATTTCAATCCACCAATATCTGATGATCCAATGGAATCCTTCGAATCCCTAGAAATCCTAGAATTAGAAGCCTTCATTTTCTTATTTTTCCAACAGCCACCGCCAATCGACATGTTGCACAAGGCTCTTCCTCTAGTCCAATACCTTCTAAAAGTTTGGCAAAAATGCCTTGGCCGTATCAGACTGTAATTGTTGTATTAACAAAACTTGTTTGTTAGACAAATTATTGTCAAACGATCTCCCGGACGATGATGTAAGTTCATTGTTTATTTAGTCTACATCAACCAGATGACTGAAGTAGTATATCGATACCACAATTGTGTATTACTCATTGCCCGACCCATAACCCTTGGATGATCTTTTAATTGACAGCCCATTAATATACTACCTATTGGGCCTTATTACCTTTAACCTAAAGCCCACACTTTTCACTTATATATGTTGTCCATTATTGTTGCTCATGTGTGCGTGTGAAATTTGTTTTTATTAGCCCCTTTTGATTGAGAGATAATGGCAGCTTCAGTTCTTGTCTTCTGGCTTCGTACTTTCTGGTTCAGTGCCTTGTTTCTTCTATTTTCTTAGCCTTTGTTGATCTTGAGGCTACAATAAAAACTTCACACTAATCCTTCGTGGGCAATTCGAGAAAGAGCAATCGGGTTTAGGGTGTTTTGGTTTATGGTTTGGATTGATAATTGTCGTGTTTGATTCGACGATATTGAGCCTGAATCCTAGATGATCGAAGATCCTTCTTCAACATTTGGTGTCAGAGCATTGGTTTGTGTGGATTTCGGCGAGAAGTCGACCAAAAACAGGCGGAAATTACAATTTGAAAAAATTGTCAGGTTTTTCTCCATAATCCGAACATGTAAATTCCTTTTCTGGCCAAACTAGTGACCAGTTGAAGTACCGCATGAAGCTTCTGCAAGTGGTGGCGCACCAGGGTCCACCGCACGTGGTGGTGGAGCTTATTGTCAGCGGCGGCGGCACGTGTAACTCTGACAGCGGCGCTTGGAGGTGCGTTTGGCTTGGTCTGGGGAATCTTTTTTCAGGCAATTTTATTCTATCATTGTTTCTAACGTGTTTGTGGTGTTAGTTTTCTGTTTCATGTGATACGGTGAAATCTGGACTACTTTGTCCTGTGCATTCAGGATTTAGTTTTGCATTCGATCGGTTGCTGTAGACTTTATGGCGAATAGTAGTGGCCCTAAAATGTTAAAAATTATATTCCTCGAAATTTATGGACTCAGACAGGTCCGCTCTAATAAATTGGCTAATCATGTTTAATTTAAGTACTAGCGCATTATCCTGTGGGGTGACAATAGAATTGGGATTACCGTGTGGGGTAACCATTGTCTATGCTAGAAATTAGAAATTACTTGCTCTTAGTTATTACGTGATTAAAATTGTTCATTTGATAAATTGCAACATATTATCTTTTGTGATATATCGTAAGTGAAACGATTTAGTTGACATATCTCTTGTTGCACTTTTAAGTTATTAGAATACATATACCTTACCCGTTTGAACATTCTCTTGATCTAAGATCGTGAATCTTATAAAACCCTGTAAATCTAAAACGGTGCATATTTGCGAACCTAGGTCTACTTTGTATGGCTTAATTGTGACCTTGTATTTTTTGATTGATTATTAAAAATGACAATGCACAATTTTGATTTGGAAACTTTTAACGGAAAATGTGATTTATCAATCTGGCAACAAAAAATGAGAGGTATTTTGGTTCAACAAAAGGTTTCATAAGCCATTGATGGCAACATTCCTGCTGATTTTTCAAAAGAACAAAAAGAAGAAGCTGATGAGCTTGCTTATACCTTAATTATTTTACACTTGACTGACGCAGTTTTGAGAAAAGTGGGTAAAATAAAAACCACTAAAGAACTTTGAAAGAAATTGAAAGACTTGTATTTGCTCAAATCTACTCCAAACAATCTTTACTTACTTGAGCGTTTTTTTAATTTTAAAATGGATTCTTCAAAAGATCTTGATAACAATTTAGTTGTGTTTAACAAACTTGTTCAAAATATTGTTAACTGTGAAGAGTTGGTGTCTAAAATATATGAGGCTATTATTTTGCTGAATTACATACTTAATACTTATAAGAAAGTAAAAAATGCTATTAAGTATGGCAGAGACACTTGACGCTCGAAATTGTCATTGACTCACTTAGAAATAAAGGGATGGAGATTAGAACCGAAAAACATAATAAGAAAAGTGGTGAGATTCATATGATGATGGGTAGAACTCAATTTAGACAAAACAGTCATGATGATTACCAAAGTAATGGCGAGCCTAGTAGTAATGGAGGTAGAAGAAAGAGTAAGGGTAGGCCTAAATCCAAATCTAGGACCAAGGTTAAGAAATGCTATGGTTGTGGGAACACGGTGCATTTTATAAATGATTTCTATGAAGAGAAAAATAAGCAAGCAAAAGGGTAAAGATAGAGATGAGGTAAATATATTGTCTTCTATTTTTTATAGTGGTAATGGTGAGGTCTATATGATTACAAGTCCTATTGTTTATCCTGTTGAATTGAATTTAACTACAAATTCTCGTTTGCATGAATGGATACTTGATTTTGGTGCATCTTTTTACGTGACATCACAAAATGATTGATTTGAAGATTAGCATGAATCAAAGGTGGGCATGTTTTGTTGTGTGACAATTCTGCTTATAATGTCATTGGCATTAGTAATATTACTTTAAAGTTTGATACTAGTTTTGTGCATACTTTAAAAGAAGTTATATATATCCCTAAATTGTTTAGAAACTTAATTCAGTAGAAAGACTTGAGAAAACTGATTTCACTGGTAAAATTGGAAATGGAGTTTTGAAATTGATTAAGGGTGCACTTGTCTATATGAAAGGAATTAGGAAAAATGATATTTACGTAACTATTGACCAAGTGATGAGAGGTTTAAATTCCTTTATCTCTTTTGCGAAGGCTAATCACACACAAAAATGACACAATAGACTTACACATGTAGGTATTAAGGGGATTAAACTTCTTAATGAAAATGTGCATTTGGAAATGACTGTGTGTCTGACTTATTCTTTTGTGTTGTGTGCTTGGTNGGGATTAAACTTCTTAATGAAAATGTGCATTTGGAAATGACTGTGTGTCTGACTTATTCTTTTGTGTTGTGTGCTTGGTAAATATCATAGAACTACTTTCTTAATGAGTGTTCATAAAATTAAAGGCATGCTTGAATATGTGCATTCGGTCTTATGAGGTCCATCTAGCAGTCCCACCTTAGATGGAAATAGGTGTTTTTTGTCTATTATTGATGACTAC